>VDFB02033386.1:0-23388 GCA_007258455.2 Sequoia sempervirens
AAGTCTCTTAGCCACAAATGTATTGTAATACAAGATTTAGAAAATGATCCCTCCTAAAAAAAATCAAGTAGGATGTTAAATCCTATTTGTGTCCTCTAACACACCTACAAATGTTTTTCCTCATCAAAACATATATTCAAAAAACAAGAATAACATGATTGTAATCCAATAATAATCAAAATTGAATTCATTATGAAATTTAAATATTCTCCATCCTTCATATCAAGATCACCAAATGAAAGTTGTGAGATTTAAGTTATTACAAAAATGATACAAACTAAATTTCATAAAGATCAAAAATTAGTAATTGTCAACTTGACTTATCCCTAATAAATGAGCATAAATCAATAGGCTTTGTAGACATGTCACTTCACACTTTTTACCCATGTACCCTAAACCTTCAACTATAAATTGAGGAAGTTCATATACATGAATATGGTATGTATGTATGTGTGTCTATGTGTATGTATGTATGTATGTATGTATGTATGTATGTATCATATTGTTAAAGCTTATAAGTAGTGTGATGTCATGGTTAAACACTTACCACAAAATTTATTAAGAGAAGTGTGGGAGAAACATATCAACCACCATTGAAGATTATCTCATCCACTTAACTAATGTGTCCAATCACAATTCACTAGAGTAATTAATTTATTTTGTCCACTTCGCCAAAAATAAAATGTCAATAAACTATTTGTTTGTTCACAATTAGGGAAAGGAACCAATAGATGAACATAAAGGTAAGTGCAAGAAGTTGGGTCCACAAAGATGGAAAGTTTCGTGCAAAGAAAAAATATTGAAAGGAATGGGTACCCATTCAGGAATGAGGACCTGGGCCTAAACGAATACTTGTCTAAAAATAGAACGAATACCCATTTTAAAACGAACACCCATTATAAAAATAAAATGAGTACCCGCTTCTAAAAAATTTGAAATCTCAACCTATTTTTTGATTTAGTTTTAGGCTTGGGAAAAGCAGGGTAACCTAACCCTTAGCCTTGAACCTACAAGTACAAGGCTATGGCAATGTCAAAAGAAATAACTTTGGCAATATGGTTGACAAGTTTTTTTTATAATTGTTTTTTTTTCAAATTAAAACCTATTATAAATCACAATGTCTAGTTTCTAAATATGTATTTTTTTATGATTGGATTTTTTTAATTTTTAAATTAGTTTTTAATGAAACTAGTCCATAAATTGAAATGTCGAGTTTTTGTATTTTTTTAATAATTTTTTATTTTTTAACATCAATCTACAAAGAATTCTTTACACATTAAAAACAAAAATTCAAAAAATGATTAACTTAGGTCAAATTATAGGGTTTGTACACAAAGGTTTTAAAAAACAACAATTAGTGTTAATAAAAAATTAATTTAAAAAATTATAAATTATAAAATAATATCCTCATCAATCTTCATTCCAAAAATGATTAACGTAGGTCAAATTATAGGGTTTGTACATAGGTTTTAAAAAACAACAATTAGTGCCAATAAAAAATTTAAAAAATTATAAAATAATATCCTCATCAATCTTCAATTTATTATGGGGCAATGAGCCTAGCTCGATTGGCTAAAGCATCCTATTGCAAGCAAGAGGTCACAAGGTCTAGTCTCCCCACTATCCGCATGGTACTCACTTATTCTGTAATCTAAAAAAAACATTCAATTTATTACACATTTTTCACAAAAAAAAAAAAATAGAAAAATACTTTTATTTAGGTCAAATTATGGTGTACATACATGTGAATGGTATGTTCCTAAAAAAAGTGATTTTAAGAAAATGTTTTTTATACATGTCTATTAAAAATTATTTTGTATCATGTGAATATTAGAATAAATTACATATTTTGAAACTAAACTCAAAATAATAAATTTCATATTAAGTGTTTCAAATTTTCAATCCAATTGTGACATTCTAAAAATCAAGAAAAACACACTTTTGGAACATTTTGTGGACTCAACTTCTTGCACATGCCTATATACCAATAGTCACTATGGTGAAAACATATTCACTGGGACATGTTTTATTAATTGCTTATGTGTCAACATATGATTAGTTGTTTCTTTAATGACTTGTGATAGGTATAACTACACTTTTATTGATTGCTTACTAAATTTTTATTAATATTTTGCTTCTCAATTACTAATTCTTTTGATGCAACCCAACTAATATATTAAAAGAACTAGTAATTGAGAAGCAAAATATTAATAAAAAATTAGTAAGGAACCAATACATGTGTAACTATACCCTTTGCAAGTCGCATCAAAAAAACAACCAATCATATGGTGACACATAAGGCAATTAATAATACATGCTCAAGTGAACATTTTTTGGTCTAACAAGGTTGGGGGAGGTTTGGACAACTCATCAAAGATGTAATTGATTGGACCACACCTTTGATACCCAAAACTCCACACAATAGCTTTAAGCTCTTGACTCAACTATAGTGACATGCTAGAACTTTCATGAAAAAACAATACACCATATAAAAACTTAAGATGCATGAAGTTAAGTACAAAGCTACTAGATTCTCCCCTAAATTATCTTTATTTACATCAAACTATACAAATGAATAATATTATCATATAATAATTAAATTTAAACAGAAGTCATTCACATTTACATCCTTGTATCTATATTATAGATCATTATCTATTGAGAATCTCATTTACCTAAAAAAATTATTAGTGCAAACACAAATAGTGGAATTATTAGTACATATACAAATAGTGGCAAAATCAAGATAACAAGAGGAAGTAATCCTAAATTACTTTTTAATGCTGCAGGGAATTTTGAAAGCCATCATTGCATGTCAACATTCAAGAATATCTCCTGTCCAAAGTTCCGATCACTCATTGAAACCAAATATCCTTTTCACTTAAGGTATAAAGACTTCTTTTCGTAAGAATTTTTCCCTACCAAAACAAAGCAAAAGATGCTCTTACCTGTGTAATCATTAAAGCTACTTTTATGATAGCTATCACTTCTATTAATATATTATATATATTATTGTAGATTATATTTTTAAATCAACATAAAAATGATTTTATTATACATAAAATTAAATAAAAATTAAAGATATTAAAATGTTGATTATAATATTATAAATAGATATTTCTAAACTTAATTATAAAAATATCTTGATATTAATATTTCAGATCATATTAGATTAAAAATTAAAAATAATTATATGGAAGAGGCGAATGAAGTGACAGAAAGCTCATAGGTAGGGGTACTTTTTAGGCGTATCCTTCACGTTACCTTGATTGCGTAAATATCTCTTCGTTACACACATCTACTACCCTCCTCTAACCAGGGGCATCTGCTAACTGTGCTCTGTTCCTGCTCACTGGAGTTTTTACAAAAATTGCGTATACGGTAAATTGCCCTTTTTCTTCGATTCAAGTAAAATTTCATAATGTCCTGCTTGCCCCATAAGCGGTGCGTACTAGCTGAAAGTCAAATATACAACCTTTTTCTGCAGTCGAAGATTTACTACAGTTTATAGTAAGATCTGGTGCGGGGTCCCAGTCTATCATAATACTCCTCAAATATAAAATTAAAAAGAACAACGTGCCAGTGAAAAAAAGTCGTGCAGCTGAAAAAGGTACACGACAGCTGCCATTGGGGCCGTGCCGTCAGTTTAGTCTTCAATTTACTGTTGCCTACAGCTTATTCGTTTTTACTCTATCCGTCCTCGTGTTGAGTGGGAACAGTGCATTGACCCCATCGATCGATGCTACGCTGACCCTCCAACCAAATGCTTTGAATCTCGTACAAAATGACAGCTACACATTAAATTTAACTGATTTTGCTTTAATATACAGCCTTTAATGGCAGCACACACACGCTCAACGGATAAAAAATTCGTTCTATTTCAATTTACCGGGCTTTTGTATGTTTGGTATCAAATTAGGGTTTCGGCAACAACGCCGCTCATTAGCGGCTAGGCGCCAAAAAAGCACAAATCTGGTGTCATGCGGCGATTGACAGAGATTAAAATTATGAGAGTGGAAGATTCTTATCTGAAACACACACTTATTCATGCATGGATTTTGATTTTAATTGACAGTCAACTATTGTTGAATTTAAATTTATAAATAGCGTGGAACAAAGGGCATGCTTCCATACATTGGAAAGCTTAAACAATAAACACGGGTCACGAGAAAATTCTGAGGCCCTCTGCACGTGATCGAGTGGCTTTACCTTGATTGCCATAAATGCTGAAATTGCAGTGAAAGAAACCACGAGAAGAGACATACTTGATCCTATTACCCGCGCAGACAAGGATATTGAATAAATAAAGATGTTGCAGTAAGGGACTTCAATTAATGACACTACACTGTCGTCCCTATCTCTCTCCACTTTAACTCCTCTCCCACTTACTGTAAGTCAAAATTGTGGGGTTAAAGAGGACTTTTACATTTATGCCGCGAACGCGGGATTTTGAACACCCATGCACAGTAACTTTTAAGAACAGGGATAATTAGTATAGTGGAGATCTGTGAGGAAATCCCTTTCTCCTGCGTGGAAGTACAGACTTAGGTGACCTGTTGCTGTTGCTGCTGCGCATTTTCTTGGGTAATGAAAATATAGCAGAGGTTTGCATATTGTTTGCAACCCAACAGTCCTCTCTTTCGCTTGCACATGATGTTGATGACAGCGACTCTTCCATTTCCAGGTACATGTCTTCTTCAATGTCAAGCTTGCCACAGGGCTTTGGGCTTAGGATATTTTCTGGAGATGGAGATGGCTCTGAGTACTCTGCTAACTCAAGGGAATTGCACGCCTGCAACACACTCGATATGTTCTTCACTGCATCTACCTGTAAAACAAAAACGATCACACAAAGTTCAGGTCATATTTAGCTATAGTATAACTTCATTGCTTTCAGAAAGAAAAGAATAAAATAATTAATAATTGTAATAAATAATATTTCAATAAGTAGGGAAAATTTCTGAAATGTCATCTAAGACATTCATAAAAATTATTACACAATTTTAAAAAAACAAAAAAATCTAAATATTATAAACTGGAAATTTGATGTCTTAAAATTAAGAAAACAATTTAAAAATTAACAAATATTAATAGAATGTTGATGAAACAGATTTGAAATCTTCTATAAGACCTTAATTTGATGGTAGAATTTAATGACATCTTTGCAAATACATTCAATTGTATTTGTAAATATTGACACAAAAGCTATTTTTAATTTTGAATTTTATTTAATCATATTTATTATATAAAAATTATATACCTAAATAAAACATAATTTTACCAAACAAAATATTTTTGAAAAATTCAAAACTAAATTTAAAATATGTTTTGCTACAAGGTAAGATACTATTTTAATATGTAACTTTATAATGCCTACAATTTAATAGTAAAATAAATGTAGCAAGTATAATTTTTCCAGTCTATAAAAATTAATGAGTTTTCTCAATTCAACTGATCCATCATCAATTCAACTGATCCATCGTCAAAAAGAAGAAAATAATAAATATAATCAAAAACCACTGCACTGCACGCTTTGACCCCAGAACAAAACTTCTGAATTATAGCCCAAAACATTTCTGTTAGCCCTTTGAAGTGGGTCTGAATGCAATTGAAATTCTATTTTTCAAACCACAAAAAAAATTGGAGGACCTTTCCTTATGTCCCCAATTTTCAAACTTTCCTAAATAAACGAAAAGAGCAATCAGAAACGGTCGGCAAATTTTGGACAGTAAGTAAGATTTTTCAAAAAGCTCTTTCATTTAATGGCCGCAAAATTCCTGTATCTAAGAATGATAGGCTCTATGTTCTCTGGCCTCTGGTCTGTGCTAGCTGTCAGGTCGTAAATTTCCAACGACCAAGAAAAAAATAAGTAAAAAATCGCCGACACATTTAAGTGCTCTAGACGGCGTTGGAGGCATCATGTTCTCAACGACACATGTCCTAAGGAAATGGAACTTAAAAAATGTCATTAAAATATCCGTGCTTTTTAAGTTTGGAACGTAGCTAAAAAATCCCGCTTATAATATGGACATGCGTTTGGCCACAATTGTCAAAAAGTTTTACGGCGAAATAAGGCAAAAGACAAAAGCTAAAAAAATAATAAGATTCGTCTATTCAAAAATTGAATTAGAACCGTAAACGCCGGACTTATCGGCGCATCTCCAGCAAAATGTTAAATCAATATCAACTGCGATTTAATTAAGAGCTAAAACTCGATAACAGAAACGCATGAATTATAATTAGCCTTTTTAAACTTACCTTGCACCTGACAGAACAGTAACGGTAGGGCTCCTGCAGAACCCTGTCACATGTTACGCAGGAATTCCCCTGCCCCTTGGATAATCGTGACTGCGGTCTCTGGTTTAGAAACACAACTCTGGCGCTATTTGTGATGTATGTCTGTATACAGAAAACATTGCTCGATTTTTAGGCTTAAAATTATAAATTTAACAGAGATTAAAGGCTAAAGTAACTTGCACGAATTGGAAGCTTTGAATCTTTATTTGTAAAATACTTCACCTGGACTAGAGAGCAGTCGAGTAGCTTCTGCATGTCGTGTAGCCGAATAACGTCATGGTACACATATCTTCGCACCTGTAACTCGGAAACGAAAACCTCGTTATCGACCTTCAAAATCGTTCAAAATTTACGGCTGTACGCAAAATTAACCAAAAATTACGGCCATTCGAGTAACGTTTTAAGATAGGGAAGGGATTTAGAGGAATTTAACCTGCAGAAGGCGATGGGAACGGTGGGAAATGAGGCAATGCTGGCAAATGCTGGAGCTGCAGTCCACACAGAAGATGTTAACCTCATTTTTCTTGTGCTCCAAGTGAATCGAACACGGGACAAAGAATTGGTCGGTTAGCAAGGCCTCCAGCCATGCCGGCTTTCGTGGAACAGACAGGGCGTATCCAACCTGCAAAGCCGCCAAATTCAAAAGGAAAACATTCAATTTTAACCATCACGGGCCTCTCTTCAAAAAATCGTCTGAAATCCTAACAATCAGTAAAGCAAGAACTCAAATGTCACAAGTATCTACAAAACCTTTAATTACTGCTAAATTCTTCAACTAATGACCACATTGTGCCCCAGACCTTGCAATTGTGGATGTAAACACATAAACACCCTCTAAAAAATGTCACTGCAGCGAATTAAGCCTTTAAATTGCACAAATAAGAAGGCCAGACCCCACAAAGAGGTAAAAAACAACTCCAAGAATACAAACTTCGCACAAAGCTTCACAAATCTTCACAAATTTAGGCTATGTGGTTCAAGCTTCAAAATTACAAACAGAGACACCCAGAAACTTAACGAATTACACAATATCACATTACAATTATACCAAAAGTTCACAAATGCGCAACATAAACTGCAAACTAACAGCGTCGGTCAAGAAATTCGACATAGAAACCGGAACGACCTCTCTAATATGCAAACCGAGCTACACAAAACAATTCCCCTTCAAAGGCATACCGAGTTAACCAAATTGACAACTAAATTGCATGCGAAATTAAGTCTAGAAAAAGAAATTGCAATAAACTAGAGAAAACGTCCCAATTCTAAGGCATGCAAAGATTATAGAACCTCACTCACCATGTTGAGTTAACTTGTGTTAGCCTTGTCGCCGAAGCAGACTAAAAAAGCATCCCACAGAAAAGCAACAACAAAGGCTTTTTCAAAAAACCAACATATAACAGGCCTTCTCTGATAGAACAGAAGGAGGCGGCGAACCAACAATTATCTCCTACTATTCATAACCATGAAGCGCAAACAAACGCGCTGGTTGTTATTATTATCAATCCGCATTACTGCTACTCACAGCCCAACGCATAACAGCCGTCGATCTGTCTCATCGGACGGTCACACCGAACGCCGCGCAACTCAATGCGCGCATCTCCTCTGCACGGCTCAACGCCGGCCGTCGATCTGTCACCCTTTTGTACGACGACAACCGTCCGATCACGCCAAGGGTAATCAAATGCCCCCTGTTGCTCGTACCAATACTGCCAGCTAAGACCTAATTTGCGCGCCCAATTCACGGATTTACTTTTTGGTTTTTCTCCCTTTATTATTTTTCTGTGGGGCTTGAAAAACAAAAAAAAGGGCGGCTGATGGCGTCCAGAAGGGGCGCGGCCCCACACCCCAGCCCACTTGCCACGGTGGATGCCACGTCATCCGATACAAATTCAGATTGCCTGTGGACGTGCTGTCATTTCAACGGATAGCGTGGTCGGGAAATGGAGTATCGCCCGGGCCAGTCAATTTCCCTTCGACCAGATTCCCTGCAGCCGCACATTCAAACCGACGTTTAACCCTAATCCACGCCTTCATTTGAACGTTTAAAGTTCCCCCCTTGGGGAAAGAAAGGACAGTTGCTTTTCAAATTACCCTTTCATTTTTAACTTGCAACTTGCAGTTGCAGCGGCAGCGGCAGCGCCAGGCACAGGCCACAGGCACAGGCACAGGCACGCCAGTCTAAGTCTCCACGCCTTCATTGTACGTAGGTACTTAAACCCTTTCTGTCTTTGAACGTATAGATAAGCAAGCCCATGTTCATGTTCATCACCTCGGAAGGACCACCCCCTTAACCCATAGCCCCTTAGCCCTACCTAGCCTCTTTCCCTCCCACCAAATGACCGCCTTGATATTGATGTGTCCTGCCCACTTGAAATTCGACCTTCGTTAGTCGTAGTACTTGTCATGTTGTCGGACGGAATATCTGTTTGATGTGCATGTGAATACCAACTTAGGGTTTGTAATTGCGGTTACATCGGAACTGGCCATTTCCGTGGGCGAGCTCTTCCCTCAACGACTCCAAAACACATATATATTCTGGTTAGGTAGTTGCCTCGGGACTCATCACCATTTTCATTGGGGCCTCCCTGTTAGGGTTTGGGTTTTGTACTTCAATCCAGATCATGTGAGGACTTGTTGTTCCCCCCATTTACGCTGGGCTCTAAGTTGTAACCAGAGGATTTACTCTTCACGCCAAAATAGAATAACATTAATTCTGAATTGGTGGAATTTGAAGTCTTACCTGGTTCTTCGCCGTTACTAAGCTAATTAGGGGAGAGGGCCCAGTAGTCGTGCACCCTAACTTCGCGCTTCTAATTATCCTACGTCGAAATTTCAAATCACTCCCAATTTTTTACAGCGGCTTACTTGGCAAGTTCTCTGCTTATAACTAAGGTTTCAGGGCCACATCATCAAATATGATGCCACATCAGCATGCGTTTTTGTCAAGGTGTCGAAAAGGCCCCAAAAAATAGTGAGACCAATTCTCGTGCATTACATCATGAGTAGTTGAGCGCTGATGTGGTATCACATGATTGGTTGCTTTTTAGATCAAAAGCATACATTTTGTTTAATTATGGGTAGTCAAATCACAACTATTGGACATTATATAAACGACTATTGGGTATTATATGTACGATTGGGTGCACGACTATTGGACCCCGCACGACTATTGGGCCCTCTCCCCTACCTGCTAGGTAAGTAAGGCCACGTAAATTGTAGCCATCATTGATAGGCCCATCGATGCATTTAATAAGAAAAAATAAATTATGAAATTTATATTATTAATAGTATGGTGATTGTGACTGAAAATAAAGAAATTATGGTGTGGATTCAATAGAAAGATTATATTAATGTACGGCGTGGCTAAAATTAGTCAACAAAACTCATAACCCAAAAAAAAAAAAAATCTTAAAAAGATAACATAATAATATAAAGTGGTTCAAATTAAAGAAGAATATAATATAATATAATATAAAGTAGTTTTTAAGTTTTTGGAGAAATTGAATCATTTACTAAGAGTTAATGGAGTTTAAATTTTGTACCATGTAAGGTATGGAAATCTTAGGTTGATTATTCATACAACTTGGAGCTCGTGATTTGAACTCCCAATTCTAACTAATTACTAAAACAATCCAAGAATATTTATTTTCTCATCATATAAAATAAAATAAATAAAAACTTTGGATTTTGAATCAAGTTATAAAATTATTTTTTTAATAATAGAGAGGAAACAATGGCACTACTTAAGTTTATCTACATTAATTAAATAAATATAGTCAATAAGTATAAATCAATCTACATAATAGGTTTGGAAGCGAAGCTAATAATTGAATTGAAATAAATGTAATCATTAAATGATTTAATTTGATATACTTGGCTCTAGGATTGATGATGGAGAAATGATGTTGACGTATTTCTTTGTCATCTTATAAAATCATATACTTTAATCTAATGAATGTTTTAGAGCCTAAAATGTCACATAAAACCATCGAAATTGATTTTGAGCCCTATAAGATTAACTCAAACTACTACAAACCTAATTTGCCACATAGCATTGATCTATAATGTATAAGAATGAACCAATAGAATATGCACCTAAAAAGTTGCTTGCCTTTGCCTTTTATATGTCTAAATGTATCAAGGTGGTGTTTAGAGACACCATTTAGGAGTTTGTCAACTTGATAGATGAATGTGTTCTCTTAGGTCAAACACCTCAACAAAATGAATTAACGACAATGAGAAATATCGAAGACAACATCTCGTAAACATGCAAGTGGTCTATATGATGTTAATGTAGATCTAATTCATTTGTCATCCTTTAGAATTGAAATGTACTCTAACAATCCACATGATCCAATTAAGTGCACATTGAATATCCATAAATTTTATAACATAGCACACATTGTACAAATTAACTCACAATAATTAATAAAAACAAATAAGAAAAAATTAAATATAAATTTTATACCTTGTAGACACGTCAAATTTACATCATGCATAATCATATTCCATTCATCAAATAAATCAGGACTTTATTTAAATCAAATCCTAAATCATATTCCATCATTTTCTGATTTAAATAAATCAAGTATTTAAATCCTAAAAAGTCAAAATCATCTAATCAGCATTAAATTAGCATAATCATCATCTATTTAATCTAACCCTGATTAAATACTCACCCACTTGCATTCTCTAGATTTGGCCACTTGCACATGAAATTGCATTTAATTGATTTATCAAAATTATTTATTTTCAACTTGGCATAAAGGAAGAATATTCTCCAAGTTTGAATCTCCCCCCAAGTGGACATGTACACCCAATAGAGCATTTATGAGGCCTTACATGTCTCTTACATGTCCCCTTCCAAGGTCAAACTCAGCATTCATTGCAAAATTCAAATTCAAATTCTCCCTCTCAAGGGCACTCTTCCCAAATCTTGCACATACATTGACCAATCACCATTTGACAAGTGGCCTTATCTTATTGGCTTGATCTTTGTCCCACATTGGTCTCTCTTCAACACTTAGCATTTTGAAAATCTTTAAATACAAGCTTCATCTTTGAGCAAATCCTCCACAATTTATGCAAGGTTACTCTCTTCATTTGAGATTTGATCTTGTTCATCATCACTCCACCATCTCCATTTGCATTTTATCATCTTGAGCTTTGATCAAGGGTTGGGAAAGGGTCACTAGCACATGTGACACCAATCCAATATGGGATAGATTGATTTCATGTTTTTCTTTATAGGCTTTTATGTATCTTGTTATTAGATAGCATTTTAAAACATGTTAGATATCTCATATGGATGTTGAATGGCGCTTATTGCTTGGAAACTAATCATGTTTGTATATGTTAGTTACTAACCATTTGCAGATTTTAGCATCCACATACCTCAAAATTGAATTATCACTCTTATGTAATACTTCTTATATCATACCTATAATCTCACATAGAAAAAGATATAATAAATCACTAATTTATTGTTTTGTTTTATTAATTATATTAAAAATATGTAGAGTTCATGATATGTATGTTTTGTTACTCTTGTTTAAAGCTTCATTTATACATTGTTTTTATTATCTTATTAATACATTAGGTTGCCTTATAATGGGATAATTATTGTATTATTTAGGCCACCTTGTAATGAAGTTTTCATTGTTATGAATGATTATTCTAGTTAGGGAGTGGAGGAGAGAGGCATGATTTACCCTTAATACATTGTTTTCTAATATCTTGGAGAGGGACATGCTTTTTATATTTTTATACAATGTGGGTGTACTTTACTCTTTATAAATTGTTTTGTATTATCTTATTGATGTTCTATCTTATAACAAAGTCTTTATAAAAAAAATTGTATTATCTTATTGATGTTCTATCTTATAACAAAGTTTTTAACTTCATGAATAATTATTTTAATTTGGATTATATATAATTGTATCTTATTATATGGTTTTATATTTAATTTTTTAATTATTAAATAAATATTTATATTGTGCATCCTTTTTAAGGTATGAGAGAGAAAGGAAAATTGTACAGAAATAAGGAGGAGAGTGTAAGAGCCTGTAATATATTAAAGCAATTAGGATCACCTATAAAATCAAAAACAGCCTCCTATAAGAGAGTAGCAAGAAATAAACACTAGATTATACAATACAATAATAACGTGCAATTGGGATGCAATGACCTACATAATGTACAAGAGGAACCTTGCTTATATAGGCAATGTGAGAGATAAGACAACATAGAATTATGATAAGTGTAGGATCATATGACATTAGGCACAAAAGTAAATGGCCTAAATATGTCCTAAGTAAATTAAACTAAGTTTGAATAGGATCTAAATGAGAACCAATTAGGTAATATAGCTCATTCACACTAACATCCCCCCTTAAGTGCAACTTAGGGAGGAACAAAAAATACAAGAATACAAAGATGGGTCCTAGCAACAATGCTCAATGGGATACACATGTACAAAAGATATCTCACAAGTGAAGTGTGGAGCTTTGCTCTTTATTTTCCCTTCAAGGTATTATTCTCTTAGCAACATTTTTTCTTCAAGAGCTTCATCTCAATTGACCTTTCTTTTTTTTGTTTGGTTAAGAAAAAGTTGTTTTTCAATATTAAAATCATCCTTTTCTATGTTACAAAAAAAAAAAAATTCTACGAGTCCATTTTGCTCCGTTGATCCATAATAAATCCACATCATCAATTATTTCTAAAAATCAATGACACATGCTCCTATAAGACATTGTTAATATAGCATATTTTTATTGTTACACCATTGGTTGGAAGCAAACACATTAGTATGGTGTGATTCCTCCCTATGAAAAACTTTAGAAGTGATGGAGAGTCTTCAATATGATGAAACCATTAATCATTTCAAAAGACCAACAAATGGCACACCATTTGAAGATTGTCAGCCTAACAATCTTAAGTAGTTGTGTCATTAGTTGGAACTCAATGAGTAGGAATTATTATTGGGCTCAAGTTTTATTTCCATTTTTATAAAATAAAGGGAAATCATGAATGAAAATATGATATACTTGGGTTATGTGTCTTGTTGGTGTTATTCAAAGACATTCTCAATATGGGTAGATTTTTCTATTTATTATATGTATGGAGTTTTAACACAACATGATTGTTTATATGATTATATGGTATTTCTTGTGGAGTTGACCTCTTTAGTGGCCTAGACCTCCTAGAAAACCTCTTGGTCGTATTGGATGGTAGTGTTTTCATGTTTTAGATTCACGTTGATTGGATCTATGATTATGATTATTTGTGATAATTCATTATTCTAGTTTAATCATTTTGGTGTTTTCATGTTGGGTCTCTTAGATGGTCAGTGGATTCAAATTTACATTAATGTCCTTGACATGGAAGGTTTTGTATGTTTTACATGTTTAATCAAAAGTTGTGATTTTGTAGATCTACAAAGAGACTAATTTTTAGATTGTAAATACCATAAGGGTGTTTCTAGATGTAATACAGTTATAGGTTTGCATGCATGGTTCAAGGAGGTTGTGTGTATCTTTTTTGGTGTGGAGATGTTGGTATGTGATTAGTCACTCAATGTGTCTATAGTGGTTGATTGATGGGTTTTAGAATGTTGATTACTCTATTGTGGATTTGTGACAAATTAGATCTAGGGTTGATCTAATGTTTGATTCATAAAGACATCCCTAGAGGCAAAGCCAAACAACCCAAATTTTCTATTTTACCCAGAAACCAACTTTATAGCCCAAAATTTGAGTTTTTCTATTTTAAAGCCCAAAAACTACATTTTTATATTCTTCACATTAGGAGCAAGGTTGAGACACCTTTCCAAGCATGTCGAAAGCAACCCTACAAAGGGATTTGTTAAAAACAAATTATGTTGGATGTTCCTAGTGCTAACCTACAAGTATGCCTACTAAAAAAATCCATATTACTTTGGTTTAAAAAAGCTTGTAGAGAAAGAGGAAGGTCTTGCAAGCACTTGCAAGGATGTTGGGAAAATAAAGTGGTATATGTTGAGTCCATGAATTCAAATAAGGCCATGTCATAAAGAAAAATAGAAATGGAAGAGCTTTGATGTGAGATAGGAGTTCTTAGATATTTCTCCAGTGATGTTGGTCATGTTATTATTGGCTTAAATATTTCTTACCATAATGGTAATGTTGAATTGAATAGTGACTACACAATTTTGATGTTTTATGGTAGCTCATTAAACATTACTCATCATCATAAATGCTTAAGTCATGGCCTGTGTTTCCCCACTTTGGTTGGAGGGTATAGGCTCGTAACATCATGGATAGTGCCCCTAGTGTAGTGGCATGGGTTGAGGAAATGATAGTGAATAGAGATGTTGTGTCTAAGGGCCAAGAGAAATAGGAGGTTATTTTGAAGATGATGATGGTTATTTTTTTATATATTTTTGGAGTTTGTTTTCCAATGCTTCTACTGAATGTAATCATCTTTATTATGTTAGGTTTTATTAAAAATCTTCACAATCTAATTATTTTTAGCTTTTGTTAGTTATAATTTTGTATGAACTACTTTTATCAAGGGTGGCTCCCCAATAGAACCATGACCATTTAATCTAAAAATAATCATATTATTTCAATATAATGCAACTAATTAGTAACAAAAATTAAATGATGTATTGATTAAATTTTTTAATTAGTATTTTTTAGTATTCACATAATTTATAGTTTATATTAATTATATGGGGATTGACATATATAACTTATAAATGCTTATGGATTAATTATTTAATGTTAAGTAGTATGGATCTACCTATGCATTTAGACATATAACTTCTATTGTATTTTGATTTGAGAGGCTTACCCTTGCCTTTACATATAGAGAACCTTGAAGGGATGGATTCCTCATCAAAAGTCACTCCCTTAAGGAATCATGCTTATTGGTCTCATTCTTCACCTAGGAAGCCCCATATTTTAAGTTTTGTCATATAGGATAGATTTATTTTATTTCTTCTATACATTCATAACAAGAAATACTACATATCCACTCATGGTGACAACAAATGTGCATGCATATGGTACTACATTGGGTAGTATTTACACATGTTTAAAAAAAAAAAAATTGGCAACTTATTATATATTTTTCCCATGTGGGATTTTGGGATTGATACCTTGAGATTGACTTGAATTAATCTTGGGTCATGCTCAAAAGATATTTAGGGATAACATGGTGATCTTTGGGTAGGTATTGAACGTGTATAAATAAGTGTTAATGGGGACGAGCTATGAATGCCTAGATAACAAATACATGGGAATGTGTGCAATGTGGTGAAATGTAGATGGATAAGTAGAGGGCCATGAGTGAAGCTAAGTACAATTGTATGCCACTTGGTGATATGCTATTGTATAAGTAAATTTGATTAAGGCGGGTATAAAACTAAATGAGAAATGACACTTGTTTCTATAAAAGCAAGCATATAAGAAATAATTGAGGTTGGCTAGTGCGACCTTTAGCTTGTTGGCTAAGGTTGGATTGAGCACCTCTTGTAGGCTATAAATTTGAGTAGAGGAAGAATGGATTGAGATGTGTGGCTACATGGTTCGCATTTTCTTATTTGCCTAGAGGAATGCAACTAGGGTGCTTGATACTTTGGAGGCCTTGCATGGAGACTCTACAACTATGTATCGTATTTTTATTCTTGAGATAATACATTAAGTGTGTGAGTACTTTTGGAGGCTAGATATTTATATTGAGAGGGTTTTCCAAGGCTATATCTTGTGTTCTTGATGACATTCTTTGTTATTATTTTTATGGATTTTGAATACTCATTTTTCATTTATTTCTTGCATGAGGGTTATGTGGAAATAGTATAATATTGTAATGTCATAAAATTGCACCCTAAGGGCAATTTCACATTTGTGCATTTGGCCCTACATTTATTATGCTTAAACATATTTATGAAAATAACCTTATGGGTTAGAAAATAAAAATAATTATAATTATAATTATAAAATTGTGATCCTACAATACTGGTTTACAATTTTTGGCCAAATTGGACATTAAACTAATTTTTTAAAACTAAATCTTCACTTTTGGGCACCTATAGCTGCTAAACCATGAGGAATTTGAAGATGATGCAAACTAGTGATTTGTGACATTTTGTTTGTAGATTCTAAATCTTTTTTTTTTTAATGGAATAAAATTGCATTTATTTTTCCATCTCCTTCGAAAACTAGTATTTAACAGTAAACACTATTTTTAAAGAGTGACATGTACTTGCTAACACATAAATTTTTTTCGATGAAGGATAAAATTCTAATTATTTATAATTTATATTTGTAACTATGATATCTAGTGCAATCAATTGGTTTCATAGCGCTTTATTAAATATTTTTTCTTAATTAAGTTTTGAAGTCAGACCAGTTACAATTCAAACATAGGTTTACTTGCTAACACATAACTTTTTTTGTATGTATCAAAATTTAATTTATTTATTTTTGTTGGATCAAGGACATCAATATCTAGTGCATAGATATTTTTCAAAAAAAAAATTATAATCTGCTATTTTTCCACATGTGCAGAATAGAGAGCTTGATTTTCAGTGAAAAACCTACATTCACAAAAAAATAAAAAAAATATAATAATCAAATTAAATATATTTAAAATTATACTTTTTGGGAAGCTAATAATAAGGACTACATACTTACAAAAAATAAATTTTAAATGAATTCATTTGAACCCCTAAAAGGTAAATCAAAAGTGGTTTTTTATCAACATTTTGATAGGTGTAAAGGAGACTCCATTATAGGTATCGTTTAAAACTAGCAGGGTTCTATTCAAGGGGGTTTGATCTAAGGTGGTTTGATCTAAGGTGGTTTGATCAAACCCTCTTCAAGTGGAATCGTTTAAATGAAACTTTTCAAAGCTTAAATCATTATATTTTCTAAAAATATGTGATTTCAACAAAAATTAAGATGTTCCAAAAAGTGTAAACCACTATTGTGAGATCAAGAAATTTCATGATTTTGATGCCACAAGGACCAACAATGGAGTGACAGTAATATGCCACCTCATTATCAAAAAATGATGATTCAGACACCTATGTGGTGCATGGACGTCTGTGTGGCACGCTAGCGTCCTCCCGCTTTTCTATGTTTGAAATGTGGAATCTCAAAATCTTGACTTGCAACACGTGTCCCTACAATTAGATTTCTTAATGTAACAACTCCTCCCACCTTTTGAAGCAACAAAACTCTCCCTTTGCTCTCATTTTTGGGGTTTTCTCTCTCATTTTGACACTTGAATCTTTCGATATCACTTTATTCTCTACTTCTTGCTCTCTTGATCTTGCTTCTACAGCGAAGCTTTGCTGAGTTGAGGTCCCTCCAACAACCAAAGATTTCTTGCAAGCCTTCAACAGTGCATCTATGCAATCAAGAGGGGGCCATGGACTATTGGTAACACTCTCTTTCTTCTTGTCCATTTTTGAATAAATACTTTGTTCATTTGCTATCTAGTGATATATACGGGTTCTCCTCTTTGAGCAGGGATTGCTTTTATCACTTTGTACTTGTTTACCTTGTCCACTTTTTTCTATCTATTTGGTTATCCATGGAGGTGGGAATACCAAAGCAGGGGTTTGACAGCAGCAAGCCCCAAAATAGCCCCAACATTTTTCCTCATTCGTCTTGTGTGTAGGTTGTCCGAGCAAAGCTTGGAGGAAGATCTCAAACACAGGACCCATTGTAAGCTTCTCCTTCATTCTCCTTTGTGCTTTTCAGCTTTTATTATTTTTTGTTACTCTGTTTTATTGAGCAAACCTCATATCTAAACTTGTTAGTAGAATAGTGGTATTTCCATTTTGTAGTTTATCTCTCTATCCATACAAGATGCCAGTGTATCCCTCAGATTCCAGTGTGTTGTGCTGGTGTCTTGAACCTGCGTTGTTGTCCTTTGCCTAAGATTTATTCCTCCTGTAACAAAGATCTGTTGATTCTACTCTTTCAGTCTCTGAAGTAGTCTGTCTATATTAGATTCTTGATATCTTGTTCTTTTAATTTATCCATTTAGTTCCCTAATCCATTTTAGATAAGCTTGAGGTAGTTTAGGGAAGTTCGCTCCCTAGGATTCTCTTGAGAACAAAGAGACTTGTGAGTAGTGAATCCCTCTTCTCTACAAATATTACTCCAAAATTCCTTTCATTTGGTATTATAACCCAGTTGTCAAGTTGTAGGACAAGAAATGTTCTTAGTTGTTAACCCTTAGTGTGAGTGGGATCTTGTGTATAGTTGAATCCATGGTCTTATTAGAAAATTAAAGAATTTTGAAGGTTTCAACTATGTTTACAAATATGGGGTTTCATGTTGATTTGGCAAATGAGTTATGTGGGTTACCTTTTTGTGAGGGCTTTAGAGGTGAAGTTTTACAAATGACCTTTGGACAAAAAAAACCCTCACCATTGAGTCCAAAAGGCCTAAAAACTTATGGATTAATATAAAACTTGATATCCTTTGGATATAAACAAAAATTCAACCATTTTTTAGGGATTGAAGAACTATTTTGTTGTACCAAGTTGTATACAATCACATGCATTAGATCTATGTAGTTGATATTTTTTGTAGAATATTCTTCATCGATGAGGTACATGGTTAGTGTTAGCAAGTACATTTTTGCAAGGTATAGATGGATAGTCATTTCTTATAGGTATAGGTAGATTACATAATCTATGTGTCAATAGGTGTATATGGTTTCAATAAAGTTCTTGGTCTTATCCATAACCAATGCTTAACGCTTGGTGATGCAGGAGCATCTGGGTGCATGAGCTATCTTTTACAACTAAAAAAATATTTATTTTATTTTTCCTTTTCTCAATTTTGATGTGTTGTTGGTCTTGCAAGCATGAAATAATTCTTCTCCCTTCCTTCAACTATTTCACTTTTGTTTGGCATGAGCTTTGGATGCATTGTTTATGTATTTGATGTAAATTCAAATTACATCTTAGAAACACATCAAAGAATGAATTTTTCTTTTATTACTTTGTAACTTCTAGGATTAAATTAAAGAATTGGAATAAATGCTTGCCAATGGTGTTTAGCGGCTAGGAGTGGAGGTGCAGGAAGGAGCTCGTCGATGTCAATTTGGGAAAAGATTTGAATTTTAGCCAAGAAAAACAATCAAGGAGCTAAAATGCATGATACCCACACTCAGGAATGAGTAATGAAGATTCTAGAGGTTTTGATTGGCATTTTTGGAGCAAGGAAGATTGTCTAGGTCGTGACTATGAGACCCAGTTTTAGTAAAACTGGCATAATTTTCTCATATGGTTACGAAATTGAAAAATTCAAAATGATTTGGAAAGCTAGGAAGGAGACACACAAAACCGATGTTGAAATTTTAAAAGATTTCTGATAATAAAGAAGCACTAATGGACAGAAGTGACGGTTTTGTGGAGTTGTAGTTGATTCTTGAAACTTACCTGTAGGTGTTTTCATTCTAGATTTGAATCTTGCCTATAGTTGATTGTAGTTGTAGATGGGGCTTCCAATATGCATTGTAATGTTGATTTTTATGAGTTTGTAGACTTCCAATATTTCTATGAATGTAATAAAATATTTTATGGTGGAGTTTTTATTTAAAATGGTCTCAAGTGTTGATTTTATGAAGGAAGGCTGCAACAATTGATAAACCTCCTTGGTTTCTCAATTATTGAACGTATCAAATGGTATCAGAGTAGGTTGATCTTGTGGGTTGTGAGATGTGTTGAGCATGAGTTTGTTGCAGGAGCTTATTTTGGTGAAGATTGAAGTGGTGAAGTTGCAAGAGAGAAAGAGAGTGTTGTGAGAAGTTATGTTTGTTGTAGGCATGAAAGAGGGTCTATGACTACTATCCTCCAATAGAGATAAAGTTGGGTAGAAGGTGTATATTTCCTCCACTGGGAGAGAGTGGGTAGAGGAAGCATCTCTCAGAGTCTTTGTTGGGTAGAGGGTAATGTGTTGTGAGAAATTGGTTTTGCAAAGTGTGTGATGTATTGTAGCAGCGAGAGAGATTGGTATATGCATGACGAAGAAGCCTGTGATATGGGAAGGATGGAACAAGTATCAGAAGAGGAGAATCATCTAGATGATTGTGGATATAAATGTAAGGTTAGATATATTGGAGCTACTACAACAAGGAGAGATAGTCAAGAATCATGAAGATTTGAAAAGAGAAGAAATTAGGACAACAAAAATAAGCAAGGTACAATTTGATAATTCTAATTTTGATTTCTTTGTGAGTAAAGAAAGTGAGATAAATGGAGGTGTGAAAGTGGGGCTCTTTGATGGTCCCATATTTGATGAGGAAATTGGTGAAGATCTCCTACTAAGAGAGGAGATAAGAGGAATATAAAGGTTATTAAGTGGAGAAGTAACTTCTAATTTTTCAGAATTGTATGAAGAGGAAATTGATGGGGATTTGTTTGTTGTTGGAATGGATATGAAGTTGCAAATAGATGGGAAGAAAATCAATGAAGATGTAGATTTGTATGCAGTATGCTTGTGTGAAGAAGTTGTTGAAAATGTTAAAGTGGTTGAAGACATGAAGATGATAGTGGGAGTAGATAGTGAAGGATGAGATAAAGGTTACAGTTAAAGAAGACATCAGAAACATTGCAGCGAAGAAAAAGGAGGTAAACTTGTTTGCATTTTGTGATAATAATATGTTGAATTCATTTGTAATGTTGAAGGTTGAGGCATATGGAGAAGAACAAATGGAAACTATTGATTCCCATGAAGTTGTAAGGGCAGATTTTTATGTGTATGTTGCAGGTGTTCATGTGTATGATGAGAAAAATTGGTGGAGGCAATCATATTTTGGTGGGTTGGATCCCATGAAGGAGGTTAAGAAAGAAGAGAAACATTGGAAGAGGAGGATGGTTTATGGTGGATACAAATCAATGATAGGAAAGAAAAATAGTGAGCAGATATGTTGGAGGAAGAGGAAGAAAAGGCAAGAAGATAAGGAAGAAAAATGGGTGAAGAACAAACGCAGGATTTTCAAATGTTCATGAGTTTCAACTCATGGAACATTTCTTCTTACCCTGGGTGTTTGATGCGGGAGCATCTGAGTGCACGAGCCATCATGCACAACCAAAAAATGTATACATATTATTTTTTTCCTTTTATCAATTTTGGTGTGTTTTTGGTCTTACAGGCATAAAATAATTCTTCTTCTCCCTTCCTTCAACTATTTCACTTTTGTTTGGCATGAGCTTTGGGTGCACTATTTATGTATTTGATGTAAATTTAAATTACATCTTAGAAATACATCAAATAATGATTTTTTTCTTTTATTACTTTGTAACTCTCGAGATTAAATTAAAGAATTGGAATAAATGTTTGCCAATGGTGTTTGGCGACTAGGAGTGGAGATGCAGGAAGGAGCTAGTGGATGTCAATTTGGGAAAAGATTTGAATTTTGGCTAAGAAAAATAATCAAGGAGATGAAATGCATGATACCCACGCTCAGTAATGAGTAATGAAGATTCTAGAGGTTTTGACTGGTATTTTTGGGGTGAGGAAGATTGTCTGGGTTGTGACTGTGAGACCCAATTTCAGTAAAAATCGCATAACTTTCTCATATAGTAACAAAATTGAAAAATTCAAAATGATTTGGAAAGCTAGGAAGGAGACGCACAAAACTCATGTTGGTGTTTTAAAATATTCATGATAATCAAGAAGCATTAATGGACAGAAGTGACGAGTTTGTGGAGTTGTAGCTAATTCTTGAAACTTGCCTATAGGTGTTTTCATTCTAGATTTGAATCTTGCCTATAGTTGATTGTAGTTGTAGATGGGGCTTCCAATATGGATTTTAATGTTGATTTTTATGAGTTTGTAGACTTCCAATATTTCTATGAATTTAATAAAATATTTTATGGTGGAGTTTTTATTTAAAATGATCTCAAGTGTTGATTTTGTGAAGGAAGGTTGCAACAATTAACAAACCTCCTTGGTTTCTCAATTGTTGACTACATCACTTGGGGCTTATTTGGAGCTAGAGGTCATGGGATTAGTAAGCCCTTGGTCACAACCTATAGAAGGGGTTCAAGCTTGTGGATTCAAATTTGGCACCTCTTCTATGGTGACACCAATTGCATTGACCATAATTTCCACATGTACATCATCACCTATGCGCCACTTCCCACTCTCAACCTACCAACCACCACAATAGTGGTAGAGTTTATTTTTTAAGGCTTAATAAAACATGTTTTATTTTGGGAGGCATAAATTTCACCCATGGTATTATATTTTTAAAATTTGATGGTCAATGGAAAGCTATTTCCAAGCAGTACATAATGTTAATAGTGTTTTCTTTATATTTTATTATTTGTTATAGAATTTAATTTTTCTCTCATTGGTTTGACATGTCATATCTTATGCCCATGGTGTCTAATTTTGAACTTCTTATAAGTGACACAAAGCATTTCCTAAGCACTTCATATTGGATCATATGTTTGGTCACTTGGTGGATTTTATATAGTTTTTTAGTTGTCTTTTAATTACAAGGAAATGAAGTATATAGATGTAAGATTTGGTATCTCATTATACTGGGAGTTTTGTACAAGTGAATAGAGGATGGTGATCATGGTTTCATGGAGGTTGTTATATGCATGGATATTTTATATGACATGTTTATTTATATGATTTATATGCGTGCATGGAATTGGTTGTGGATTTGAAATATTCGGTGGCCTAGAGCTCTTGGACAACCTCTTGATTATATTGGATGTTAGTGTTTGAATGTTTCAAATTCACTTTGATTTGATCTATGGTTATCCTTATCTATAATATTTTATTATTTTGGTTTAACTATTTTGGTGTTTTCAAAATTATGGACCTCGTATATTATTAATGGATTTATATTTCTATGCATGTCCTTGATATGGGTGGTTTTACAAGTTTTACATGTTTAGCCAAAAATCTACGGTTTTATAGATTTGTAAAGACCATTTTCCAAATTGTGAATCTCGTAGGGATGTTTCTAGATGTAAGATAGTTACAAGTTTTCATGCATATGCATGGTTCAAGGAGGTTGTTTGTAGATTTCTTAGTGTGGAGATGTTGGTATGTGATTAGTCAC
>VDFB02033387.1:0-21009 GCA_007258455.2 Sequoia sempervirens
TTCATGAAAATGTAAGCATTTTTTCAAGTCAATAGGTGTCTCAATAAAGATAACTCTCGGCGTGCTTTACATATATTATTAATTAATATAGATATGCTAGTTATAAATTTGTTTCACATATATAAAAATGCATGCAAGTTAAAAGTTTGTCAGATTTAAAAGTTTGTTTTATAAAGACATGCTAATTTTATACAAAGTCTTTTGAAAATATATGTCTACCTAAATTTAAAAAATAAACATCCTCTATATATATATATATATAATTAAAAAATAAAGTAATTAATAAAATACTTGTTTTAGATATGTCATTAAGATTCTAATTATTTAGAAACCCATCGTAGGAAAAACAGACATGTATTTGGAGGGAGAAAGGGCTTTCGATAAAAAGATAAGCACAACATGTCATTAAAAAAAACCTAAAAAATTTATTGTACAAACTTTTTGTTTTTAAATGCTGAACAACATAATTTGCAGTCAAGTAGACCTCATTCAATGCTGAACTATTTGATCTCCAGAAAAGTAGACCTTAATCGCCTATGCGCATTCTTTCACAACATGTCGATTCTTTAAAAAGTATGAAAAATCCCCAAAGAACAACAATTTTTTACCAGCAACAGTTTGGAAACATCTGAGTGCCATAGAAACTGTCGTTGATGACAGAAAACATGTTTCAACCGTCATGACGCAAAATAGTGCTCTCTCGTCACATTTCCGGTAACATAGATGCAGCTTATACTAACTATAAAGTAGTAGAGAATATCATCATTTGCAATTGCAAGAGTTACATGTGCAATTGGATCCATACTTGCAATCATTCTCTCCTATAATTGTCACACCATCCACATACCTGGATTATCAAAGCAACAACAAAATCAATTTATGCCAATTTGAATGAATTAGACAACTCTAGCAATTCCATTTGGATGAATGGATTACCCCATGTCTGAGGAAAAGCTGCCCAACCCAATTGCCTTCGAAATTGATCTATCCACAAATGTGAGATCAGGATACATGTTGCTTCTATACAACAAAAAAATTACAACCACCTTCTATAAATCAATGTATTTCCATCTATGAACTGAACTGTTAAAGAACTCCTTGTGTTTATGCTGAATTTTAACCTCTATTAAGACCAATAGGGACACAAACTATAGAAAATAAAAGCTATGTATTGAATCCCCTTAAAGTAAGTCAAAAGTAGAAGTAAACATATATGAGTAAACTCCTTACCCCTTGCATCCATTGCCACACTTGCAATATGTCCCATAGCCATAGCTTCCTCCACAACAAGACATGTTTGTTATTTTGTAGAAAAAACTGATACAAACTATTCTTAAGAACAATAAGTAGAACAAACACAAACATAAGGAAGAAATACCCACCATTTATATAGGAGATAGAGCACTAAGAACATCATACTTACATAATATAGGCCACAAAGTCACTGTCTTTGCACTGAGTACCTAACAGTAGTTGTTTTCTTAATATTGACACATTATCTCTTTTTTTTTTTACCATAATGATTACTAGATCTCCCGTGGAATGTTGCAACAATGAATAAACTGAACCTGCTTACAAGAATGAGCTACTGCCATTGTAAAAAATAAGCATTTTGTTAGATAAGATTATACATTGGCTATTTTGTACAATGATGGTACATCTCTCTTTAAGAAATCCAACTAATTGCAGATGAAATATGCTAGCACCTTCACAAGAAAACAAGCATACATAGTGTTAGGCTCTTACTAAGTGATTTGAAATGCAACTACCTTTCCATTCATAGCTGCAAAATGTGCAAGCATTATCATGCCACACACCCAACTCAGATCCATGTGCCCCTTTAGAAAAATAGACAAAACATTAGCCAAGCATGCTTAATACTTTTCCCTCTCACCTTTCATTGGAGAGGCTTTGGAAAATTATTGCTGAAAAAACAAAACACCTAGCAAATTAGCCATTGTCCAATGGCGGCAGCGATAAATGCCTTTTCTTTTATAGTAAAACATATGGGAAATCCAAAACTTTTGCTTAGCAACACATTATCTCCCTTGCATGGTTCCCAAAGCACCAATTAATATGTTGGTTTTCCAATTCAACTATGTTAGTTTCAATCAATGCTTTCGGAACACTTTCCTTTATCTGATGTGAACCATTTAATGTATTATTTTTCTAATATTACAATGGAAAAATCTGCTATGGAATCTTCATGTATACCATATGTTTTCATTAAGGGGTTGATATTTCATATTTCTAATTAATGAATCTTCATGGATATTGCATGTTTTTGTTAAGCAATAGATATTGCATAATTTTTAAGGCAAAAAAATCTAATTTGTCATATTTTTCTAAATAGAGAATGATGTCACTTGGTTATCAAAATCCTTTGAAAACTCATCTATCCAAGAAGCTTAGGTTTGAGTAATTCCATGTTAAGTGGAGAAGTGGCTTTAAAGAACAGTGGTCATGGTGAAGAGTCAACAACTTTGAGTCCACATGATTTCCCTTGAAACCATTAAGCCAAGTTGCATAAATCATGCACATAAGCTCTCAATTTTCTCCCAAATGAAATGTTATCAAATGTATTTAAGCATAGGTCTCTAGAGTCTAGAATCTAAATAGAAACTAGTAAAGGAGATATTGTGGTTCTCTACTGAGTTCTGTAGTGATAAATAGCAGGCTTAAACTTTACACAGGTCTTACTTAGAGAGTGTATCTAAAACCATACTAAGTGTGAAATAGAGAATGAACTTAGTATCTAGTATTTTGTTGAGAATAGTTTTGAAATCTTTAAATAATGCTTCTTATGGGCACATGAATGTGAAACTTTCAGAATCCTCATTGAACATTGAGCTATCAAGTAAGTTGCAATATAATATACATTTCTGGATGTTTGCTTAAACCAAATATTTGCATGTAAAAATATTGACCTCTTAGTGAATTTTTTCATTGTATTGAATTTTTCACTATCTAAACAGTCTTAGATTGACACGTTTTCAAATATCCCATGCATTAAAGTTTATTTTCATAGAATTTATCTACATGATTGAAAGCTTCTTAGCTGGTTGTGACCTTTCTTTTCTTTCTTTTTAATCCATAAAAGGGTGAACAATGTTTCTTTTGAGCATACACAGGCTTTTGATCCATACCCTTATTGTTTCATGAACCTTAAAACTAAGGAAGAGAATAAGAATCTCTCATCTTAGATCCAATGGAATCCTTAAGGGTTGAAGGCAGAAAACTAGATCATGTTCATGCAATTAAAGGAGTGAGGAGCAAAATATTTGATAACGACAAACCTATTTACTCAGCTTTTTGTTTTTGCTTCTCCATCTATGGGAGGAAAAAGCAAAAAAATGCATTCCAAAATTTCCTAATTTTACTAAAATTCTCATTTTGTATTCATTTCTTGAAACATTTGGCATTTACTATTAGAATGCATAAAAAGTGTGCACAAATCAAAATCCATACAAATATTAAAATTCATCAAAAATATTTCATTAACATCTATCTCAAGAAGTAGGGTTTCAAAACACACTCATTTCTAATCGTTTTAGCTTTATAGTCACCTAGCAACAGAAGAAATAAAATTCATGTGGGAGGTAGAAAACCACTGTAGTTATCCCACCTAGAAGCATTCTGCTCTAGGCTTTTGGCAAGATAATTTCATTTCCTAATTTTTTTCATCAATTCTTGATGCTAGAAAATTAGACTGGGCACATCCACTGGTCTAGTAAGTAAGGAGCAACGAAGCGTTCGATAGTGCAAAAAAATCCATAGAATAATTGTAAATGGCCAAAATATGTATTTCCCTTTGACTCATGGAAAACAACTTATGCAAAATAAATTAGGGAAGTATCTGGGAAAGTGCTCTAGAACCCTACTTGTGGTTGGGGTATGAAATCTTGCAAGTTTACCACTAATCTAGTAACAAACTGAACCAACAATGCAATGTTGTTTTCATGAATCACAAAACAATACATCTGGATAGGGGATACATTTGGACGGAGGGGAGCATCTGGGCAAATGGTTTTTGGCAACCCCAAATTGTAAAAGAGAAAGTATTTATGAAATGCATCAATACCTTGCAATATGGTAGCTTTCTTTGTAATAGGAAACAAGAATCCTTTGTAGCACAAACTAATCACAGAAAAAATATGGTAGCACCTTCTAAAGCAACCCAACATACACAATGTTAGGCTCTTAGTGATTTGAAACCTCCTTTCCATGCATAACTACAAAATGTGCAAGTATTATGAAGCCACACTCCTAGCTCAAATCCATGTGCCCCTTGCAGAAAAACAAACATAACATTAGCCAAGCATGCTTAATACATTGCCTTCTCACATATCATTAGACAGGCTTTGGAAAATTATTGCTGAAAAAACAAAACCCCCAGTAAATTAGGCATGGACCAACAATGAATGTGATAAATGACTATTATTTTTGCAGTAAAACATATGGAAAATCTAAAACTTTGGCTTAGCAAAGCATTATCTCCCTCGTGCAGTTCCCAAAGCACCAACTAATATGCCGGTTGCCCAACTGAAAACACTAGTCTCCTGCCTATAAAGGTAGGGACTAGCAAGGCAAAACAGTGGAGTTGTAAGCATAAATCATCTTCAAAAATTTTGATACATATTTGTAGCTCATGGTTTAAAGTCTTTTTAAAGCGATTTCATGGCATAATTTGATAAATTGTTCAATTAGAAAAAAATTCTAAATTGATGAAGGTACATCTATTAGTAATGTTTAATTTGACATAACTTTGAATTCAAATCCCATTATAATCTTTCCACAAACTTGAATTCATGATCATTTTGAGATTAAATTTATCAAATTATGAACAAAAAACTATACAAATTGTACATAGATTGTTAAAGAGGTTTTAAGGTTTTAAATCGTCATCGAAACTTTTTATGGTTCTTATAACTACTGAAAACATTGAAACAACCTTTGTTAGATTTCATAAAGGTTTGAAACCTCATCAAAATTCTTGACATACTCTATATCGATAAGTAGGAGATATTTTCCATGGCGTATCAAATTATGATATTGCTATCAGATTCAACCTTGTAGCTTTTCAAATTAAACTCGTTGATCCATGTTTCATGAGTAGTGATTCACATGAATCCGTTTCTCATGATAATGAATGGTCCACTTAACACTCATTGCGTCTAGGTGATGCTCCCAGAGGTGAAACATTGAACCTTCCCAAAAGATCGCCCATCCCAATACTACAAATACTCTAACAAAATACTCTATATCAATACATCAATACTTTTCAATAGGTTCAAAACACATTCAAATCACCGAAATAGTCTTTGTTGGGGATTTTTAAAAGTTTCAAAACCCACCGACAAACGAAGAAATGCCTCTTTGCGGCCTCGGTACAAATGGCATTCGTAGGGGAAATTTTAGGTGCCCATCAAATGCCATAAAAGCGTGAAGCATTGAGAAATTTTGTCAAATGCTGTAGTTGTAGTTGCCCTGGTGGACATGTATGCTGAATACAAGGCATTGGCAGGGTGCATAACTGCAAGATATACACAAAAGGATTTTGTTGAATAAGTTCTAGAGGCTTTCGAGCAAGTGCAAATGATGGTGCAGAGCCCAATTCCACAATCTTTGTGAGCATCCTGTCAGCTTCCAAAAATAGGAGCTTTGGTACAGCGTATTGATTTCCAGCAAGACGTAATGAAAGCAGGGGTTTGTAAGATATTATAGTCACAAATGCTCTGGTATAGAAATGTATGTAAAATGCGGAAGCATAGACAAAGCATGCGAACGTTTAACAAAATGCCTCAAATAGGTAGTTCGGAGTTTTCAAAGTTGTTGAACAGGTTTCAGAAATTATCAGAGCAAATGCAATAGGCAGGTCATATGCAAGGGCATGCTGAAAATGAATCCCAAAGTTGTGTAAAAGAGTGATAGCATAAAACAGAGAATGAGAATCATAAGATTAAAAGTACATTTCTGCATCATCTTCGTTACAGAGACAAGCAAATAAAATAACTTGCATGGATTTGATGATTTGGGAGGATGAAAGTGTCTATGAGCGATAATAGATTACCTTTTCTAGTTTGGTGGGCAATATTGTTACTGGAGATTATGAGCAAACATAGCTCATGATTAACAAACTATTGTTTCTATACAAGAAAAATCAAGAAGTTAGTGTGCTGGACAATTTTGAATATCACAGCAGGCAACAAACACCAGACAAACTGTCATTGCAACAAATATTATTCCTTCTCTAATGTAATTGTTTCATACAGTTGGATTTGACACTAGGAAAGAGGTAGTATGGGTGATGTCCAATGCCACTTCATATGGTTAAAATGAACAAATTATTTATATGGCGAGTCAAGGATGCATTAAGGCATTAAGTGATATGCTACAACAATGACCCAAAAAGTGGTGAAGGAAATGCTCATGAAATGCATTTTGAGAGCTTTCTTGATCTTGTATTAGCCTTGGAGTCAAGGATACACTAAGGCAGAGTCATATGCTACTGCAATGATTCAAAATGTGGTGAATGGGATGTTCATGAAATGGATTTTGAGAGATTTCTTGATCTTGTTTTAGTCTTGGAAAATAAAAACATCTTTTCAAAGATGTGTAACAAAAACGAATTGAAGGTCGAAATTACAATATTTGAATAGAAGATGTTAGGACTCATGATTTGAAAATTGTAGCCACCTTATCTTGTTGTAGAGGAAATTAAGTAGAAAGACATGCTCCAATTCAAGAATCTTGTTTTCACATTGCTTTATTGTTATTTAATGAAATAATATAAATAATTTAATAGAACTTTACAAAATTAATTTATTTTATATGTTTAATGACTTTTTAATTTACTATTAAAATCATAAATTGAAAGAAATTTTATTGTTATTTCATGAAATAATATAAAGTAATTTTAATAGAACTTTACAAAATTACATTATTTTATATGTTTAATGACATTTTAATTTACTATTAAAATCATAAATTGAAAGGAGTTTTATTGTTATTTCATGAAATAATATAAAGTAATTTTAATAGAACTTTACAAAATTATATTATTTTATATGTTTAATGATTTTTTAATTTACTATTAAAAACGTAAATTGAAAGAAGTCTGCAAAATAATTATGAAAGGAAAAGTCTATGTATACAAGACTTTGATGCAAAGAAGGGGCTACTAGCTCTCAAATGTTTTGGCATAAATGTTTTTCAATTATGTGACTGCACAAAGTTAATAAAGAAAACATTCAAATTGTATGTTTTGGGCATTTTTCTATGTTTTTGATACTATTTTTTTATATTTATATTAGTAGTAATCTTTGTATCTCTTTATCTTTTTGGAAAATATTCATTACCTCACTATAATATTAATAAACAATGCAATTTGTGTAAAGAAATGTAGTCATATCTTGGTATCTTGCTTGGATTGTTATTGATATAACCTATTTCATCATATGTTGAGATTTATATGTCTTTCTTTCATTTTTGTTATGAAATTCATCACATAGATTTATGAATGTAAATTATGATTATCTAATGAATACTTATTGGTTCTAATAATTTTTTCAAGGCTAAGTTAATTTCCATGTATGTCTACTACTAAGGTTTTTTAAGTTAAGTTTTATTTGAGTTCTTCCTTTCCTTTTTGATATTAGGGTTTAAAAAACATAACAAACCCTAAAACTTTATCATACAAGGAAGCTTCCTCTCTCAAACATAGACTTGGAAGATCCCTAATGTAATGGCAATCTTTCCAATTGTTATAGGTATTTTTGTCACAAGTTTTTTAGGTGAGTCGATGTTTTTCAAAAAATTCAAAGTGACAAATACTTTTACCAATATATTCATATGACAAGGTGTTCCTTTGGAGGTGAATCCCTTGGGACATATTTCTTATAGCTAAAGAAAATATCAAGAACTTGATCTATGAGGATTTCAAGGCAATCAAACAATTCTTCTCTAGTAATCAAGTGGCTAAGTGCATCTAACTCAAGATTCTAATGATTCAAATTAAGAATATTCTAATTTTTTTATCAACTTTATTGACACTACATATCCAAATGTTTGAACTTTCTTTTTGATAATAAGGCTAACAAAGGCATGCTTTTGCCTAACACCTTTGCTCAAGTTACAAAGTTAAGAAATAAAGTATGGAAACTCATCCTAATGATTGTATTGCTTAGTTTTTGACCTTTGTTGGAACACTCTAAGCGTTCACTTCTCTTCCCCTTAAGATGGAGGATTATTTGCATTTATCTAAATTCCTAACATAATATAGAAAGTTGGTATGAATGTTTAATAGACAAAAACATTTATAGATTATCACAAAACAGCTTATGCCAAAAAATAAAGATCAATTATATCCAAAAAATAAAATTGTTTTTCCCTTCCTTATTTGATATCACAATCTTGTATTGAACAAAGCCTGATCTTTAATGAACTTATTTAAAACCATTCAATTTTACAAAAAAAATAAAAATTAACTATAATATTTTTAAATTTTTTTCATTCCAAATAAATATCTTTTATAGGTTTAATAAGATCCCTTCTAAGAACACCTTAGCTTTAAATCAATCCATTAAAACAATTATCCCAAATTAATGTAAAAGATGATATAATTTTCACTAGTTTAAGAACTTCGTGAATTTTGCAAAGCCATAAAAAAAAAAGGTTGGCATTTATGTTGAGTATGCTCAAGGCCAGAATATTTTTGTACTATGTGACTGCATATATTCAGTTAAAGATGCATATAAATGTATGTTATCATGCAGGTAGAGTGGGCATTCCACCCAATACCTGAGTACATAATAAAACATATGTAAAAAAAAATTCAACCATATAACAGAAGAGAAGAGCAATCTAACAAACAAATATACCCACTACAATCTTCTTTTCAAGTGTAATCTAATCTAGAAGAACAAAGATGGATACACATTATACTACTGTGATTAAGTATAAAGACCATTAGCACTGGAGTGGAATTTGATATATTCATAATGGACCTCTGGTCTCAGACTGTGGCTTCAAAGGGCCTTTCTTGTCGTTTTGATTGGCAATGAATGCAGCAGCTCCATTGAGCTCTGGCTGCAGAATGGCCTTTTCCGCCTGCAATTTGAGAAGCTGTGCTTGCAGCATGACCTTTTCCGCCTGCAATTTAACAAGCTGTTGTTGCAGCTGCCAAACTATTCCAGCACAGCCATAGACTGGATATTTATGCCTGGCATTTGCTTCATACACCATGCTGTTAACTGCATCTGCTCTAATCTCCATTGGAATTCCTTCCAGCATTTTGATGATATTACTTGCTCCAAATACTCTGTGAACCTCTATATATCGCTGTGGGTCATTTGGAGGAAAGAAAGGAGCCAGCACGCAGCTTTCTGTGCATCTTCTTCTTAGCAGTTTACATGCTGCACATGGAGATGATGATGATGGCTGTTCCATTTTTTCCGCCATTTTCAAAAGCTCGGAGACCTGGGGCAAAGTAAGCAACGAAATGTGTGACCCCAACTTAAAGGAGAAAGGTCGGTGCTTTATACTCCCCCGGTTAAGAAAATTTAACGGACGCCTATATTTTTTAAATTTGTTTTAAACGTTGGGACATTAAAACGAAGAATCTTTGTAATTGTAAAATGGTAGAGATAATATTACCTATATACTTTTTAAATTTTAAAAAGTTATAGTATAGGTGAAGACCTTTAATACTTTGTATATGTGTATATGGTTAGAATTCATGTTTTCTCAATGGGTGTTAAATGGGTCTTTTCTTATGCATATAGGCACCAAAGGAGAGAATATGCAAGGAATTATATGAGACAACGACGTGAACAAATGAATGATGTACAAAGACAAGAAGAAAGGATTGGTCGAAACAAAAATAATAGAGAAAGTAATTTAATATAAGAAAGTAATTTTTTTTTAGTTTTATTTATTTTAGGGTAAAAAAGTAATTATATTGTAATGTTTTTTCAATTCCAAATAAGGAAGTAATTTAATATAAAATATAAATGTATTATTAAAAAAAAAGCTAACTTATAAATAGTAAAAGCTGACAACCAAAGCATTCGAAGAGAGCATCGAAGAGAATATGCTCAAATTTTTTATTAAAATTTGTAGGATGCCTCATCATCCAAGGACAATTTTTCAAAATGAAGAGCAACGAAGAAAGCATCGAAGAGAATATGCTCGAAATTATATGAGACAATGACGTGAACAAATGGCTAATGCACAAAGAGAGGAAGCAAGGAGTTTTACAACTGAAAAGCAACAAACAAAACAAAGGAGAGAATATGCTCGGAACTATATGAGACAACGACATGAACAAATGAATGATGTACAAAGACAAGAAGAAAGGATTCATCGAAACCAAAATGATAGAGAAAGAAGTATTAAACGTAGGGAAAATATGACAACAAAAGAGATTGAAGCAGAAATGAGACAACATGCAAATAAAATGATAACACATCGTTCACAAATTCAAAGAGCTATGCATTATGATCAATTGAATGAGATAGACAGACAACAAATAGAAGTGTGCAATCGTGAATCAGTTAAAAGACATCATCAATCTCATGGGAATGTTGAGGCTAGTTTTGAAGGGGTGAATTCTATTACAATAGATCATGTGCTAATTTTGTGGTAAGGTTTCTTGAATGTAAAAAGGTGAAAGTGGAGCATCATCATCCTATAGGCTTGTTATATCCACATGACATACCAAAGAGGAAGTGGAAATTCATAAGTATAGACTTTGTGCAAGGATTTCCTATCAAGAAATAAGCACAATGCCATTCTTGTGGTAGTAGATAAGCTTCCAAAGTCACACATTTTATACCTAGGAATCTAACTGATGGAGCATCTTTCTTAACAAAAATGTTTGTGCAAGAAGTGTTTAGGTTGCATGGAATTCTGGAGAAGATTATCTTAGATAGAGATGCACGAGTCACTTGTTGGTTTTGGCAAACCTTATTTTCTACACTAGGGACTCAATTGAATATTAGCTCAGCATATCATCTGGAAATGGATAGACAAACGAAAAGGGTGAATCAAGTATTGGAAGACCTATTGAGAATGTATTACATGGATTAGTAGTACAAGTGTGAAGACTAATTACCTTAGGAGAATTTTCTTACAACAATTCTTATCATTCTACAATAAAGATGGCTCCTTTTGAAGCATTGTATGGTTGAAAGTGTAAAAATCCTATAATTTGGGATAGACTTGATGATAAAATGAGTCTTGGGCCAGAAATGTTGGCTAAAATGGAAGAGAAAGTTAAGATTGTTAACCAAAGGTTGGCTAAAGCTAACGATTGTTAGAAAAGTTATGTCGATGCTAAGAGAGTGCCCTGAAATTTTTCCATAGGTGACAAAGTATTGTTGAAAGTGAAACCTTACAAAAGCTCCATTAAATTTGGAAATTCTTCCAATTTAGCCGCATGTTATGTTGGACTTTTTGAGATTCTAGAGGAAGTGAATCCAATAGCCTATCGAATTGCATTGCCACCAGCTCTTGCCAGAATGCATAATGTCTTCCATGTGTCCTACCTAAATAGGTATATACCCAGTGATAATCACATGATTGATTACATTACTTTATAGGTATAGGACCTCAGAGTCGTAACTATCGAACCCTTCAAGGTGCTCGGAATGTGTAAGCATCGCTTGCATAATAAGGAGGTTCTATAGTGCAAAGTATTGGGAAGGTTATGCTGAGATTCAACAAATGTTTCCTCATGTTTTAAATACTTTTGAGAATGCTTGAAATAATATGTTGATTGTTTGTTGTTTTATGTTGCTACACAAAAATCATTGGGGATGATGATTCAGAAGGAGGGGAGTATGTTATGTACCCCAATTGTGTAATTGATATTTAATACTTCTATGTAGGGTAAATGTGAATGTAATGTGAATTGAATGAATAAAGTGTACAATTTGCACTTTGTTATCACTACTTTATGAATGAATGTCATCTCATTTAATGTTATATAAAGAAATACATTTATGTCATTGGATGAATATTGAATTGATATTCTAACTTTTTAGATGTATTATGTATACTGCATATTTTGTGAATAGCTCACTATCATGTGCAAGTGTTTGTGGTTATAGGTATATGTTCAATTCCTCTAGTTGGAGCTTCCACGTATCACTCAGGAGAAGGTTTTGGTCAGGTAACCAAGAATGTAACCTATCCAAGCTTACACACACCACAACAAAATAACTGAGTTAGGTTATTAAGTGGGAATTTGGTAAGTCATCCCTAGTCAATATGTTTGTACATTAATAAGAGTCTTGTTTAATTTTGAGTGCATTATTGGGCGGTGTTTATATATTTGAGCTTGAGAGTTATTTCCTTGTTACTATGCTAGTATTGATATGTGGGACATACGAGGAATATGTATGTACACACACATGCATTCCGATGATAGACTATACACATGAAGGAATGCGTACATGAGGTACATAGGTAGACATATCTATGCACTTTCATGCACATGCTGCTTATGCGCACGGAACTATCTAATGGATCTCACAACATGTATATGTATACATATAGATGCATATCATATATATCTATACACAATCATATGTTACGCTAATAAATAAAACAATGTGATTGCTATCTTGATGTATTCATTTCAATATGAATTATATATACATTCTCATTGACGGGTGATCCCATAATAGTGGTTTACAATTTTTGGCCAAACCGACACTCCAAATTATTATTTTAACTAAATCTTCACATTCGGCACCTATAGCAGCTAAACTGTGAGGAATTTGAAGATGGTGCAAACTAGAGTCTCTTTAAATTTTGTCTATAGATTCTAAAATTATTTTTTCAAAATTTTTGGAATCAAATTGCACTTCTTTTTCCATCTCCCATGAAAATTATTTTTTTCAGAAAACAACATTTTTAAAAAGTATGCAGGTATAGCATGAATTTTTTTCCATGAAGGATAAAATTCTAATTCTTTCAAATTTAGATTGTAACTCTGATATCTAGTGCTTCCACCTGGTTAGATAGTTTTTATTGAATATTTTTTCCTTAATCAAGTTTCAAAGTCAAAGCGAATTACAATTCGACCATTATTCGTGATAAGCTAACTTTTTTTTTTTTGTATATGTAAAAATTTTATTTTTATTTTTTTGTTGGATCAAGGACTTCAATATCTAGTGCACTCATATTTTTCAAATTTTTTTTTGATAATCTTCTATTTTTCCACATGTGAAGAACAAAGAAATTCATTTTCGATGAAAAAACTATATTTAGTAAAACTTAAAAAACAAATACATAACAAAACCAAAACATAGTAAAATTATATTCACTGGATAGCTTGTTCTGAGGAATACCATAATTATTTCAAATAAATTTTAAATGAATTCATTTGATCCCCCAAAAGCTAAATCAAAAGTGATTTTTTATCAGCATTTTGATAGGTTGAAAGGAGATGCATTTATAGGTATGATTTAAAATTAGCAAGGTTCTATCCAAGGGGGTTTGATCTAAGGTGATTTGATCAAATCCTCTTCAATTGGAATCCTTAAAATGGAACTTTTTAAGGCTTAAATCATTATATTTTCTAAAAATATGTGATTTCAGCTAAAATCCGTTCCTCTCAGGAATTGTAAACCACTATTATGACAACACCCTGACATATGATAAATATAGATATATATATACTAACATATATGTATATATATGTATACCTATATATATATATTTATGTGTATGTGTGCATATATATATATATATATATATATATGATATTTTCTTTGAGATCAACTATATAATTTACGATTATTAGTTGATTTATAATTAAATCAAAGGTTGAATATAAGATAGTGATGACTATATTCTTTAGCCACATTATACTCTTGATGTCTGCGAAAGAAGAGTTTATAATCCATAAACATTGAGCAATCATTAAGTCAATGAATGATGATAGACTAAGTTGATGCCTTTTTGTAGAGAGCCATGGACTTAGTAAACTCTATTTACCATGTTTGTAAGTATTGACCAACATTTGTAAAGGTGTGTAAAGTAGGCAATGATTTTCTCAAATCGATTTATTATGTGAATCAACTCACACCAAGACTAAGTCAGTATAAGCTTGGTGACACATACTTAGTATTGACTATTTTTTATGAGAAGGAAATCACACCATCTCTAAATGCATAATGAGGCTTTGGTGTCACATTTGAATCCTTATATTTTTAGATGTCCTTTATGAAATGCAAACTGCATTCTATCACATGGAGATTTGAATTGTTCTCTAATTGTTGTCATTTAACTAAGTCAATTTGTATTTGTTTAAGCTAAGTATGTGCTTACATGTTTTCCACCTTTTGTACCTGAGATAGATGTGTTTTGCATGCTTGTTGTTGAAGCACCCTTCAAAATCTGCATACACTCTAAGATCTCAAACATGGGTTAGTTATATGCAAACTTGTCAAATGCTCCTATGAAATAGCATGCCAATGCTCAAGAAATGCAACAAATAACAAGGATTAAAAGACATTTAAAAGAATGACATATACCTATGCCATATTGGATTGGTGCTTCTGTGGGAAGAAGCCCTTTCCCAATCCTTGCTAAGCTCCATGATATGAAAATGCTATGAAGATTTTTGAAGTGAACAAAATCAATTCTCAATTGAAGAGAGTGACTTTGCATGAGGATTGTAGATGCTAAAATGAAGAATAAGCCTTCTATTTATAAAATCTCAAATGCTAAGAGTTCCCAAAAAAGAGCAATTTGGGATAGAGATTGGACCAATGAGATGAAGCCACTTGTCACCTTGTGAGTGGTTGAGGAATGTGCAAGTTTTTGTCAATGTGCCAAAGAGGGGGAGATTCAAATTTGAATTTGAGAGTTAAATGCTAAGTGGGGGACATGCAAGAGAGAAGTTATTACCATGTTGGAAGGGACAAGTCAACTTGTTTTCATATTCAAACTTGAGGAATATTCTTCCAAAGCTTCCTTGTTGAGAGAAAATGATGATTTTATTAAATCAATAAATTGATTTATTTGTGCAAGTGGGAAAAGATAGAGGATGTGATGGGTGGTTAGATTAGATTAATCATAGTTTGATTAACTTAAGATGGTGATTAGGGGTTTTGACCCATTTGACTTTAATATTTTGATTTATTTAAATCAAGAGGCAGAAATATGAATTTTGAGATTTAATTAAATAAAGTTTGGTTTATTTAATTAAAAGGATGATGCAAGATAAAGGTTGATTAATTTGCAGGAGATGAACCTAGGAGATGATTTGTGAAAGAAATTTGATTATTTTAATAAAATGATGTAATGATAGGCTTAAATTAAATAAACTTAATTTATTCAATTTAAATGAATGACCTCAGGAGATTGAAATTAATGAACATGATATACCTGATGAATGGATGAACGTGAATGATGCTAATTTTACGTGTCTACATTTTTCCCCTCTTTGAAGCAATGTACTTTCTAGATGGTTCAAAGAATAAACTTGTCATGATCAAAAATTAAAAAAATTCTGACTTTTCTCTATTGCCCCAGCAAAAAAAAGTACACTAGTACATTGCGCCCTCGAGAGATCAAGCAAAAAGATTCAATTTGAGGGTCGATCTTGCGATAAAGAGGTTCAAAATGGATGGTTATGATGATGATGCAAATGAGATTATTTCAAAATGCTTAGAATAACCAATCTATATTATCCTAAACAACTTAAAATGATGATAAAATACATGTGAGATGGATGATGCGATGATGTGATATGCTATGATTATGTAATGGATGTTTTATATAGATGCTTAGACTAACAGATCTATATTATGATGATAATGCATGTGAGATGATGTGCAGAATGTTGATGGTTTGTGGATGCAGGATGGATGCACTGGTGATGATGATTAACTATTCATGATGTGATGTTAGTGTGGAAAAGAAGAAATCAAGTGATGAGATGATGACAAGAGGATCCAAAAAGTCCATGATCTGACGAGACTTTATTAGAGATGATGATAGATGATAGATGATGATGATTTGCTTATCAAGGATTGGGATTTTAAAAGGGATACTTACCTTATGTTTGATAATACACATAGATACGATGCATCAAGGTATAAAGAACCAGGATGGCGTTGTACCTAGTGTGATGTAATTTGACATGACAAACAGATAGGAGTATTGTTGTTCACACTTGACATATAGAAACCTTGCTAGGACATACCTAACAAAGCAAGTATTCACTAAGTTATATTACAAGAATGTCCAACAAGCACAATAGACAAAAGAATAATAATCGTTGCCCCATTCCTATATCTCTAAATCCTTCGTTCAGGTATCATTGAGAGGTCCTTGGAATGAGCGCAATAAGATAAATCAAAAGAAAAGATCAAGTATGCAAACAAGTCAATGTTCTTCATACCTCTAACCAAAGGGATTTTATTTTGATAGGATAAGAATCCAAAGTGATATCCAAAATGATGCCCATTGTCGGAATGATATATCCTAGGACATGGATTGCATAGGATGATGATGGTTTGATAAGTTGATTGATAGGGGCTATTGATATGAGGTTGATTGACATGTTTGAAAATGATCAAGAGTTTGATTTTGCGTTTAATGGTTTGTTGTTTCGATTTTGATTTTACAATTGAAGATTGCTTTTGTTGATTGCTGTGGTTGTTTCTATTTTTTTTTCCAAAGGATGAAGGTGATGATCAGTTTATTATGGATGATTGATTATCGTGGGTGAAAGCGAAATGTGACAGGTAGATTTTTTCAAATATTTGGATGTTTTTGACGTTTTTGGAATGTTTTGAGGTTGTTTTTGGTATTTTCAAGATGTTTTACAAATGTTTTGATTTTTGATTTTTTCCAATATTTTGGGGTTTTTCGAGATTTTATGAATGTTTTTGGATTTTGTGTTTTTGGATGTTTTTGGATTTTCTTGGTTTTTTAATGTTTTTGGATTTTTGTGTTTTTTGAATGTTTTTGGATTTTTATGTCTCAAGGGTTGATCAAAGATGATCCTTGCCTATGTTTAAGCTCAAAGACAACGTAGTTCATATTTCCATGTTTTGACGTTTTATTTTTTTGACTTGTTTTTGGATTTTGATATGTTTTGAATGTTTTTGGATTTTTTGATTTTCTGATGTTTTTGGGTTTTTTGCACAATTTTGATGATTTGGATATGGATATGTCTGATGATATTAGTGCTCTGTTTTGGATTTTTTTGAAAACCAAGCGAAAGTTGATTGATCAGATCGATGGATTGATGATAATTACATTATTGAGGATGCACAACAATGCAAGGATAGTGTTTAAGCAACACAAGGATTAGGATGGATTTCCCAAGATGATGAGGGATTGATGATGATAACATTGTTGAGGATACACAACAATGCAAGGATAGTGTTAAGCAACATAAGGATTAGGATGGATATCCCAAGATGATGAGGGATTGATGATGATAACATTGTCGAGGATACACAACAATGCAAGGATAGTGTTAAGCAACACAAGGATATCCCGAGATGATTTTTTTATTGGAATTGATCGATCAAGAAAAATGTTTTGGATAATTTGATGTGACATTTGAAGTGCAACTTGGATGCAACTAATAGTGATTATTTGGATTGATGTTCAATGAAAGATGAAGCTTGGTAAGGAACATCTTCTCGTCAAAATATGTCATGGACTAGTGATTTGGATTTTGGATTACACATGCTTTGACCAATTTGGTTTCACATTTGCCAATGTTCGGATTGCCACATAAGTTGGAGGATATAGATCAAGATTTATTCTCGAAGCAATATGTAAATATCTACCCCCAGTGTCTAGCAATGTTTGAAATGTCATAGTTGGATGCTTGGATAGGTGTATGGATGGATGGATATGTTAAGCATGAAAAGGATGTAAAGGATTATCTTTTGATAATATAAGGTGTTTAGATGAAGAATTCTCATTGGATAATGCTTCATGGTTCATATAATGCTAGGTAGGATAATGAAAATGTCCCATGTCAAGATGTTAACTGTAAGCAAGCGTAAAGTGTGCCCCAAACTTTCATCAAGATCAAGATACTGGACTATGGATGGATGAAATGGATTGACAAATGGTTCATGGATGAATGGGATTATGGATAAGACTTATGGAATGTTGGCTTTATTGCATGTGGGATAGAATGCTAAATTTTATTATGGATGGGATGAGATGCTTTCACCGACTGCACACATAGACGCCGATTTACACATGATGCCTATTTGCCAAGTTACCATTACTACCAAAGTTCGCCCCATGGTTTTCTACTAGAGGATGATTTTTCTTTACTATTTTCTCAACTTTTTTGATTTTTTTTTTTTTTTGCTTTTTTGATTTTTTTTATTTTTTTGAAAGATTTTAAGCTCATGCTAAATCATCTGGTGGTGTCAATGTAGATTCTTTTGTCATTATGTGCCATCGATAGCCTACTTGAAGAAGTTGATTTGCTAAGATATGTGCACTTGAATACAACTTTTGAGATTCTTGATCTGCTTCGTCAATACAGGAGTTAACTTTGTCTTTGTGTGCACATCACAATAGTGTTCCTTTGGAATCCTTATGATGAAGGGTAGTTGCCAATACATGGTTAATTTGAGAATTGGATATCATGCATGGAGGCTTGGATGGAGTGTGTTTAGGGATAAAAGATGGATTGGTTGATAGCTTGGAATCTTTGACTCTCCAAACTTGGGAAGATGACCAATGATGGGTGGATACGAAAGTGTGCATGGAATTAGGACCAACTTCTTGATACACTTTGTACGTCACTTGAAAAGCCTACTTTTGATTTTGTGGACATCTTTGATGGATACTTTTCCCTTTTTTATTTTTCCCCATAGTTTCTTTAACTGATGGAGTTTGATAGGAATGATATTTCTTTGTATTCTTTGGTATCCATGTGTATTTGATTTTTCCATCATGCTTTTCTTCTTTTACTTTGATAACATTCTTTTTGTTTTGATTCATATCTTTCTTTTGATGTTGGTCCCAATTCGTGGATGGGGTGATGGGTGGATGAAGATTCATGACGTGGCTAGTTGTAGTATTGGCATCAGTTTCATCATAAGGATTCTTTGTGCTCCCTATGTTGATGTTTTCTTGAGACGAAGTTGCCTCTAGTATTATGGAAGTAGTACCTTCATGCTTTAATTCTGCTTGTTTTGAGGGTTCCTGTTTAGAATGCATTCTCTGATAAATGACCACTATAGATGATGTTATTTCAATTTTCTACTCTGCTAACTCTGAAATATCTTGTTCTGTTTGACCTGCTTCCTTGAGTGGATAATGTTGGATATCTCCATAAATGATGTTTTCAGTCTGGATTTTGGATATATCTGATCCTGATGTTAACAACTCTGTTTGGCTGTAAGAATCAATAACTTTCTCTTTTTGTGTAATAATATCAAGAGTAAAGGAATCATGTTCTGAATGAAGATCATCTACATGTCCATCCACAGAAAGCATCTCATGGGTAGATGGATGAGTATGTGTTACATGGATATGATCATCTTGCATAGATAGGAGAGTGTCCATTAGATTATTGTAGTATCTTGAAGATACAAATTCTTGATCTTGAATGATTTTGGAGTTGCTTTCAACATGCTTTGGATCAAGTTATTGACATGGGTTAGTTTCAAAGGATGGATTGCTTACAAAGGGTTCTTGGAGTCCATCATTAGACATGGTAAGTGGTTCAATATCCTCAAGTGTCGAGTTCAAGCTTCCTTCAGTATTTGTAACCATGAGGTCGAAGGATGTCAATATGTCTTGGAAAGGACCATTGCTAGACTTTGGTGAAAGACATTGATCATGCTTTGGCATAAATTCTTGAGATATGTCCTATAACTTATCAGGTGATGTAGAGACATTTTCAATATGATCATTCATCAATGGATCATAGATTATGTCAATGGGATCAAATAATTCTAACACTCCTTGAAATAGATCACTAAAAAGTGGCTCTTGATGTATGGTGAGTTGATCATTAGATGGGGTGGAAACATCTTCAATGTGCTCCTCGATGGAGAGATCTTGATCATTGTTTTCAGCAATTGTGGTGGAGGGATTTCCAATTTCTTCAACCATAGAGTCAAATGATGTTGAGATTTCTTGAATTGAATCATTGTTGGGTATTGTTGGTGGATTTTGATCATGATTGAAAAGTGACTCTTGATATGTGTTGATTTGATCTTCAGACAAGATAGAAACATCTTCAATGTGCTATTTGATGATAGATTTTGATCATTTCTTTCAACAATTGTGGTGGGGAGATTGTCAATGCTATCACCAATGGTTGAATGTTCATCGTTATCACCAATAGTTACCATTTTTTGTGTTTGCGTTTGTGTTTGTTGGGTAGCTTGAGAGGCTTGTTGCACTTGTTGAGCTTTTGTTTCTTGTTGTGTGGCTAGATATTGTTGGATGGCATTTTGGTAGGCCTCGTGAGCTTTTAGCGCAATGTTATATATTGCCTTGTTGCATTTGGTTTTGGTGGTAGTGGTGGTGGATGTAGTGATGGGTGGTTGAGATATTTTTGAAGTGATCATAGTAGTGAGGGGTTGAGATGTGATGGGTGTGAGAGTGGTGTTTGGAGTGATCGAGGTGATAGGTCCTTGGGAGACCATATTTTGATTTGTCAGGATTGATGTTTTTCATTTGATTAGATACCATCTATTGGTGCGATGTCGATGGTATATTCAAAGGATTTGATGTGATGGCTTCATTGGTGCTAGGTGGATTGATTTGGATGGAGTGATTGGTGCTAGTAAATGGGGAAGCCCTAAATCAAGGAATGATGTTGATATGGGTAATGGTGGTGGAGATGTCTCTTGGCACAATGACTCGACTGTTTTGGTAAGTGTAGCAATTTGATCTCACCAAATTTGATCTTGATTTTGATCTTGACTCCCTTGATATAGTTGATTTGGTTTTTGTTCAAGCAAATTTGGGATGCATACTTGTGGTTTTTGAATG
>VDFB02033387.1:30846-165616 GCA_007258455.2 Sequoia sempervirens
GTAAACTAGTAAAATATGTATATTTTAGTATATTTTATGTTTGTTTTTTTTTTTTTTAAATTAAAAAATTATTTTAAACTAGTTTTTAATAAATTAACACTATAATTTAGTTGCTCATAAAATGCTGAAAAATGAAGTTGCATGAGACATCAAACTTTATATAGTAAATTTATTTATTTTTCTTTCAATTTTTTTTTTTTGTGTATTTATAACTTGAAACTTTAGTGCATGGATATATTTCTTTCCAATTTTGATAAATATATATTTTTATATAAATGTTAAAATGTGTGTGAATCAAAAAACAATTGTTTCCATCGGATGCCAACTTTCATATTAAATATTTATCTAAAATGGAAAAAAAAACATATACCATCTTGAAATAGATTCTTTTATCTAGTGCATCATATTTTTTTCAAATTTTTTAATAAGCTTTAGTATTTTTCCTTGGCATGGTAATCAACCTAATATTTTGTGTTGATAACCTACTTTTAGTAAAAGTAAAAAAGTAAAATATAAATAATAATTAAACTATTAAAATAAATATATTTTTGAAAACTACACTTATGGATCTACAAAAGGGTATTTTTATATTTAATTTTTTTTTTTACATTAGTAGGAGTTATTGAAACTTCAAGTTTTTCAAATAATTTTATTTTTTCGATAAATTGGACTCAAAGTGGTGCTCCATAAATGTTTAGCCAACAATTTTAGTTCAAAAAGTTATGGAAGTATCTAACTTAGCTAGAATGAATCTTACTAGATCATATGTTTGACCAAAATTTATTTTTAGTTAGAAATACTTAAATTCAGTTGTGCTAATAAGTTGGCTGAAAGTGTGACACAACTTTGTGCTTCTACCCCTAGTCTAGCATATGAGTCCCAGTTCACATCAAAAGTCATAAATTTAGGATTACAAATCTTGTTTCAAGGATCTCTAGCTTTCTAGGTGCCCCTCTGTTCATTCTTAGTTTATCATTCTGGTTTTAAGTTTCATTTCCTAGGTTGCATAGCTAGATTTGCATCAAATTAGGAAAAGTGAACACACAAGGAAATAGGGTGCTCCACCTTTTAGGAGATGGAACACCAAAAGAGGGTGGATATCTTCTTTCATATTTTGCTCTAGTTCATTCAAGGAAACCATAGATCTTTCAATCTAAGGGTTCAATTAAGAGAAGGGGTTTCTATAAGGTCTCCTTGGGTGTGATTAAACAAAGGGGGCTCACCACTAAGCAAGTGTTTAGAAAGAAAGGAATGAAGGAAATATATGAAACCTAACTATATGACTTGGAAAATAACCTTGAAATCAAAATTTCAAACGAAAGATACATGATAGTACCTGGAGGATCGAAGATGACTAGGAAAGATATGAAAACCCTAAAAATTATTGCTTTTGAGGTGTACTAGGACTCATATGCCAGACTAGGTGATTTAGTCCTAGTATAGGGTTTATAGGAAAGATCATGAATCTATTAGTGGTTGCTCTGGATCCTCTAAAAATTGGTAAAATTCTTGTACTAGGACTCATAAGCCCAAGGTAGCGATTTAGTTACGATATGCTTTTCCAAAAAAATAGGATATGAATCTATTCTCCTACCTTTGCACTTCCTATGTTTTCCAAACTTCGCTTCCAGATTCATACTTGCTAAAATATAGAAAAAAATATTGTTTTGATTTGCTTATGAGGGGTTTATCTCGATCAAACCCCTAATTTGGTAATTAAACCTTGATAGAAAGAATAGATCTTGAAAGTAAATGTGTGTGAGTCCTAATCTTAAATGCATCTAGGATTAGGAGATATAAAGTGCAAAGAAACCCTACTCTAATGTGCTAGAATGGGATGCATGAATGAAATATGAAGATAATGAATCACTTTGGGAGATGCCTAATCACCCTAATAAGCCATAATAATGTATGTACCTTCCTTTAGGTAGAAAAAAGAGTGATAATGGAAGATGGAATCAATTAGGAAAAAGGTCATTAGGCTTGGTTTAATGGCTACTTGCATCTTCCTAACCTAGAATCCATCATGATTCTCCATAGGCATCCACCACCAACCTTTGATAATGCTTGAACTTGAATGAAAGTGAGCTTGAAGACCTGCAAAAACACTATTATGCTACTTCAAGACTTCAACTTTGCTTGCTACTTTCTCTTGAATGCTTGAAAATCTCTCTTGAGGGGTCTTGCTTGGAAATTCTAAGATTGCTTAGGTGAAATAATGACTCAAAACCTTAGTTTTATAGGCATCCCATCTAATTTACCATTTATTATATCCCAAAAACTGACATTAGCCAAAATTTTGAATTAGAAATCTTAATTTCTCGCTTAAACCCTAAAAAGGAGCCACATGAGACTCATATGCCCAAGGTGGAATATAGGTCCAACCTAGGGGGAATCATACACCCAAGGTGGCATATGAGTCCCACCCTAGCTTTTTGAGCTAAGGAAATATTGGGTTGTTATATTAAAATTAAATGTATTTGTTGATTTTTTCGAGATTTCAATTGAAATAAGCCTTGGGATCCAAAATAAATGGTATTAGAGGCTTATTAATGATGATTTAAAGGGTCATGAATGCCAGGGTACTAAAATAGGTCCAAATTAAGTGTGAAATTATACTATCTCCAAGAAGGGAGTACAATTTTCTACACTACATTTAGCCTCCACTTCAGCATCCATATGACTCTATGTGCACATGCAAGCTAAAGGAACTCAAATAGTAAACCTTGTAAAAACGATACTCATATGGGTTCGTTCACAAATCATGGGAGAGTCAAGCCCCCATTGTAGCTATCTACAAAACCACAATGTTACGAATCACATCTTGCAAAACAAATTCATTAATCATTCAAAAATACTCTTATCTAACTTCTTCTAGAAATAAAATTCGAGGGTAGATGTATGTCCCCCCTTGGTTTTGCTTGCTTTATGGAAGTGGAATCAAGACCTAGCAATCTAACTACATCAAATTGCATAAGTCATATCATAGGGTATTTCCAAGCACCAAAACACATAGTGATAGAAATTTCATAAGTAAAAGAGTGGAATTAAAAATCCAACACAACAAATGGCATCGAAAACCGAGTTCTCTAGCCCCCAATATGCTAATTTGAATGATAAATCACTTTTAACCCTACTATGCAAATGACCTAATTTGAAAATATATATGAGTAAAAAGTTATGTAGTTTGCAATAATTTTTCCTTTACCCTTTTTTAGCTTGATTTTGGGGGAGAGCGAGTGAAAATGTTGAGCATACGACCTTACGTGCCTCCGAGACTTGAGAGCCTATGCAATGAGGTGGTGTAGGGTGATCTGCAACATACAATGAGTTGATTCTTCTTGACCCTAGCTTTGTTTTTATGCATTTATTTTATGTGTAATATGCCAAACATTCACTGAAGTAAATTTCCTAAGTTTTCATTGTGTGAGTAAAATAAACTATGTAATAAACCATTGCAATAAAAAAACTTCCTTTCTTTATTGAGAATATATGAATAGTGATTCCATAACAACATATACAATAAGGATTTCCATTCCATTACAATGATTCACAAAGTACAATATTCCAAGAAAGTACATAACTACATACATAGCTCCTCTGAGCTTCATAGCACAATATATAGATGGTCTAGGAATCTGCCTTTCAAAAACTTGGTCTTCTATCACCTATTGAGGAGGAGAAGCATCACTCAAGTACTTTTCAGCGAACCTCAGAATCATATTTGGTACCCCAAGCATCTATCAATGATAGATGTCCCTACCCTTCGATGAAGGTATTGGTTGGGTAACCCTATACTTGGCATACAACTCTGAGCTTAGTGTTGTGCCCTACATGACTAGGATTTATAACCTACATTAGGTATCACTCATGCATTTAAATGGACATGGTGAGCTGACAATGGATCCCCAAGAAATCACACTACTTTGGCCAAAGTGTTCTCATTCATTATAATCGAGTGATGGTCTACCATTCACTTACACTATAGCAAGGTAATTTTGACTTAAGGCTATTATATATTTTCTTAAGAAATCCCTCTACATGGGCAAGCTACTCCCTAGGATAACCTATCTCTTTAACAACCTAAGGAAACACAACTCATAAAGCAAAGTACTAGTTCACTCTGTTCACTAGACAACAATCCTAGGAGTAACCTACTAGTTGTCTAGCATAATTAAATATCTAGTTATGAATATCCCTTAATCTATCTATGTTTGGACATATCTAGTATAATAAAAATACTTGACAAACAATCTCTTCTACCCATGTTTAACCACATCTGGTATAATAACAATACCTATGAAAAACAATCTCTTCTACCCATGTTTAATCACATCTAGTATAATAAAAATACCTATGACAAATATTCTCTCCTTTCATGGATTAATTACAAACATTACACAAATAGAGTAAATATTTTCCACTTTTCTTTCAAAGCAAATGTTACTTTTCCATATATGCAAGTAACTATAAAAGACTAGTTTAAACATTCAAGAAGAAAATAATTCAACACTAATACAAACAAGGAAAGAATATCCTCATGCTTGTGATAAGCTTTCCAATTAACTGGTTGTAGTCACAACACTTCCAAATTAGCAACTAGGCTAGTATCGATCCTTTAACAAAGACTCAATAACCACTTCCTCACAAGTTGGAAAATACTTCTTATAATAATAATAATATTAAACTCTAATACTTAAGGCTCTCACTCATTGTACTTGGTAGAATATTGCAGACATAATATAGATAAAATGTAGAGACTTGCTCAAGGAATAATGTGTCCCAAACAAGTGCTTAAGCCAACTATTTATACAACAACTTGATAACTACTTAGCCTATAGTTTAGGCGTGAGTTCTGGAAGCAACTATAGAAACATAAAATTAGCATCATTCACGTTCATCCATTCATTCTAGGTATATCAAGTTCATTAATTTCAATCTCCTAAGGTCATTCATTTAAATTGAATAAATTAACTTTATTTAATTTAAGCTTATCATTACCTCATTTGATTAAATAAATCAATTTTAATCAAATCCCAACATTTCATCTTTCACAAATCATCTCCTAGGTTCATCTCCTACAAATTAATCAACCTTTATCTTGCATCATCCTTTTAATTAAATAAACCAAACTTTATTTAATTAAATCTCAAAATTCATATTTCTCCCTCTTGATTTAAATAAATCAAAATATTTAATTCAAATGGGTCAAAACCCCTAATCAACATCTTAAGTTAATCAAACTATGATTAATCTAATCTAACCACCCATCACATCCTCTAGCTTTTCCCACTTGCACAAATAAATCAATTTATTGATTTAATAAAATCATCATTTTCTCTCAACAAGGAAGCTTTGGAAGAATATTCCTCAAGTTTGAATATGAAGGAAAGTTGACTTGTCCCTTCCAACATGGCAATAACTTCTCTCTTACATGTCCCCCACTTAGCATTTAACTCTCAAATTCAAATTTGAATCTCCCCCTCTTTGGCACATTGACCAAAACTTGCACATTCATCAACCATTCACAAGGTGACAAGTGGCTTCATCTCATTGGTCCAATATTTATCCCACATTTCTCTCTTTTGGGCACCCTTAACATTTGAGATTTTATAAATAGAAGGCCTATTCTTCATCTTAGCATCTACAATCCTCATGCAAAGTCACTCTCTTCAATTGAGAACTGATTTTGTTAACTTCAACAATCTTCATAGCATTTTCATATCATGGAGCTTAGCAAGGATTGGGAAAGGGATTCTTCCCACATAAGCACCAATCCAATATGGGATAGGAAAGACTTCAATGCTTTCGAGAGTCAGGAAACTACTCTTCATATTTGATGGTGCCTCTCTTAAAGATTGCCAGACGCGTGTGAGGTTAAAGTCAACATATTAAATGCACAAATTTTGTATGGGTCAACTTGTATCAACCTTGTTATTGGTAGCCAAAGATTTACCTTAGATCATGTCCTCAAGCACATTCCTCTGAATTTTTGGTGAAAGAGGAGTTACTATGTCAGATTGATAAAGAATGAAGAGGTAGATAGGTTTGATTCCCACTGTCAAGTTACTACATCAATAGTGGCTGATGACTTAATGAAGTTGACAGTATGACACGCATTATAATGCATCATAGTGTTCTATTTTATAAACCCAATTCTAATAGGACATGGATGTAAACAATTTTTACAAAAGCCCCAACGAATATCATAGATGGCATAGTACGATACATTCTTTTAAAATGTGATCTGAAAACTAATAATATCTTGATTTACAAATTTGGAGTCTAATTCAATGGAGAAGCATACTCGATGTTGACAGGATGTAGTGTGGTGCAGAAGTTAAGACTTTTTAAGAGATTTTAATGGTTGATAAATATCTCTTATGATTTGGCATTTTCCTTTATGACAGTTCCATTTTACACACGCAACGACTTTATGACAGCTCCATTTTCCTTTATGTGTTTTGATTGGAATTCATTAATTTTAAAGGAGCATTGGTGGGTAACAATGCAAATGTATGCCAGTTTGTGTCTTATTTTTCCCCATAACATGTCTTCCTAGTGCATGTCACATCAGTAGTCAATAATTTGTTCCAATTATCCTCTATCTTTTTTTGCGAACACACTGAATTTAAATCCTCAGATGCTAGATCTATTTGGGAATTGATGGGCCAAACTAATGCAATTTAAGTATAGATTTAAACATCTTTGTATTTAATGATGCAATTCAATGTCTGTTGGTTGCATTATCTAGGAAGCACTTTATCTAGCTTTATGACTCAAAAAAATGCATGATCTACAAGCAGGTTTCATTGTGGACTGGCACACGTTAAAAGGATTATCAATTAAGCTTTATTATAGATTGGTGAAGGTTGACATTGGAATCGAGTAGTGGAATCAAGTGAAAGCAAGTAAGAGTGGAGTTGAAGGAAATCAGACATTGAAACTCTAAATTCACAAAGCATTTTTTAATGCTTTAAAGGGCTTCCATCCTATGCTTTAGTTTTCTGTTTTAAATCAACTCACCTCTTTTTGGGCTCTTAAAAAAGAACATTTCAATTTTTACAACAAAGGGGCTTAAAAAGAACTTAGTCAAACTCATTAGTTTTACAATTTCGGATTAACAAATTGAACAATCAAATCTTCATCTTTCCTTTGGTGCTTAAAATGAATTGAATCATTGCTTTGAAAGATAAAATGAATGTGTATCTTTATTGTTTTGTAATTATTTACACAAAGTAATATCATCAAAAGACGTATGTGCTTCTTTCATACCTCACGGTGATCTTGAGAATCAAAAGGCTTTTGGTGACATTAAATTGTGTAATTAATTACCCACACACCTCATTTTGGGAACTAAAATTGAACAAAGCTTGTGAGTGTGAGTTAGGTATATAGCGTGTGTTCTCCCTTTGTTTCTAAACGAAGGTCAATCGAACTACGTATGTGCTTTCTCACTATTGTTTACCTTTAAAGGGGCCTGCCTAAGAGACACATCCGAAAGGAGAACTTGAAGGTGACTCCAACTGGTTTTTCATTTGAGCCAGTATATAAATGGATAAGAATAAATTTTCAAGTCCTCATGGTATGTAGGCCTTAGCCATACAGTGTCTTTCAGAATGGGGTACTACTGTAAGACATATAAGCACCCCTAGTAGGATTGATTAAATTCTTTAGTGGCTTGTTGGATGCTTGCAAGGTGCCATGTCCCCGATGTCCTGTCATTAAGAACCTTTTCTTTAGTAACCAACCAGTCCATTCAATGAGTTTATCAAAGTGGTGCATTAGAACTTATATTCCAAGAAGTTACTTGCCATAACCGATCTTGGTTAAAGTATAAAGGTTAAGACTTCATTCTTAACATAGCTTTATACTCTCTCCTTGGTTGAATGTAAAATCATCTCTTCTACTACGAAGAGTATGAGGCAAGCCCACCAAGGAAAATGTACCAATTGAGCTAGGATGTTATATTGCTTGAGAGTTAGTTTGAAAACACAGTGCTTGGATCCAAAGCATTGAAACAAACATTCAACAAATCATCATAATTTCAAACCCTTTGGGAGGAACAAATACCTTTAAAAATTCCACATGTTACTGCTTGTCCCTAGGGGTTCTTATCTCTAGAAGGCAATCTAAACACTGAGACCTATATCTTGATTTGTTCACTTCAAAGTCAACAATAGGAAACTATGCTCTTGAAACCTTGATTTTCACATAATGGACCTTGTGGAATGAAAATGGAATTAAGACATAGACATTCAGTTTGAAACTCTAATCAATAAATTGTTTGTGGTAAAAGCAATTCACTAATCAAGATGAACTCAAATTGAACCCCACACATGTGCTTTTTTATCTTTTTATCATCTTTTGAGCAAACATTGGTCTTTTGGTTTGAATTACTCTTAGAGAAAAGCATGTTCTTCAATATCTTGGTCTAGTAAACAAAGTCTCTCTAAGTCTCTTAGGATTAAAATCAAAACTTTCATCCATCTCCCAAACATCAAATCAAAATCACCTCACAAACAATTCTTGGAAATCTTGAAAAAATCCCTCATCCTAAACTTTGGGATAATCATTTGAACCAAGCCAAAATCACTTTGTTTGATTAGATGTGTGTAGATGAATCCTTCTCCACATGTTTAGTCAAATTATTGATACTTGTGAACAAGTATATCCCTTGATAACATCCAACATCTTGTGGTTTATGAGTTCACTATCCAAAATCCAAAATCAAATCAAATCAAAATCATCTTATTTGGTTAGTTGTGTCTAGATGAATCCTTCTTTACACATTTAGTCAAATTAGCATCCTGTGGATAAATTTTCTCTAGGACAATATCCAACCTCTTAGAGTTTACGAGTTCACTATCCAAATCAATTCAAACCAATCCAAATCAAATCAAAACATCAATCCAAGTCCTAAAGTTTAGTATCCTCTTCAAGATTTCCTAAGAGTTCCAATCATTCACCAATCATCCATCTTTCATATCTCATCACCATCCTTTTGATCCTTAAAATATTAGACTTTATTTTTTGTACATAGAGTTTGGATCAACCCAAAGAATTAAAGGTTCACCTCCCACATTCTTGAAAATTGATCCTTATTTTATGGTCCAAACTAGACCTCAACACAAGAGGAACATGGAATATAAACTTGCTCCATACATCATGAGTAATCCAAATCAATTGAACTTTCAAATCCTTACAATGCCGGTTGATTATCAAAACTCACACTTACACAATCCATACGTGGGATCATTAGCTTCTAAAATGTCAATGGTACAACAAATGTGAGTATGCCCAAATCAAAGTTTGGAACACCTTTCTCGATGGTAGATTTAAATCCAAGTCCAAACCTACAAATCTATCAATTGAACAATCAATGCATGAGCCTTCAAATGAACAACGTCATCTCCTCAAATCCCAACATACCAAATGTGAATGTACCAAGTACAACTTTGCAAAACATGAACATTTTGAATCCAAACTTGGTAAAATTTGGGATGGATATGTTTGCAAATCATACAAATATTTTTCAAAGTCCAAAAAAGATGTTAACGACTTTGTGTAGTTACCTAAAACAAGGCAATGTGATTCCCAACATCAACAACGTTCACTTCAACCTATCATGCCAAATTTGAACATCATGCTAAATCAAACATTTTCCCAAAAATCAATTTGTCCATGATCCCATTCAAAAACCACAAGTATGCATCCCAAAACTGCTTGAACAAAAACCAAATCAACTATATCAAGGGAGTCAAGATCAAAATCAAGATCAAATTTGGCCATATCAAATTGCTACACTTCTACACTTACCAAAATAGTTGAGTCATTATGCCAAGAGACATCTCCCACCACCAGTCGGCGACCAACACGCCATTCCTCACTTAGGGCTTCCCCTTTACCTAGCACCAATCACTCCATACAAATCAATCCACCTAACACCAATCAAGCCATCACCTCAAGTCCTTTGAATATACCATCGACATCGCACCAACAGATGGTATCTAATCAAATGACAACATCAATCTCGACAAATCAAAATATGGTCTCCCAAGGACCTAATACCTTGGTCATTCCGGCTCATTCTTATCACTCGGATTACCTAACCATAGGCGACTAACTGGCACTGGCGATAGCGTGATGGTTTCACCGGTTGCCCAGCCACCACCGCCAGCCACCGTCAACCTGCCCATTGTTTGTTGGCGAATTTACGGAATACTGGCGATAGTTTGATAACCACTGAAAGAGGTCGTCTGCAATATTGCATGCTCTGGCATCAACATTATTGAAATTGATGAATGATCTGTTCCGATAAAACCGACGATTTTGACTTTCGCTATCGAAGATTAAAATTTCGATTGAATTTCCTGCCGAATGATTATCCATAGATGCTTCCACCCAATCGATGATCAACTCACCACGCCAATCGGTTTCACTTTTATAGCATCTACTCTTGTAATTATTTGATCCTACTGGATACCCATGATCCAATAGATTTGAATGATCATGCTGGAAAATGTTCTACATCACCCGATATAGGACATATCTCAAGAATTTATGCCAAAGCATGATCAATGTCTTTCACCAAAGTCTAGCAATGGTCCTTTCCAAGACATATTGACATCCTTCGACCTCATGGTTACAAATACTGAAGGAAGCTTGAACTCGACACTTGAGGATATTGAACCACTTACCATGTCTAATGATGGACTCCAAGAACCCTTTGTAAGCAATCCATCCTTTGAAACTAACCCATGTCAATAACTTGATCCAAAGCATGTTGAAAGCAACTCCAAAATCATTCAAGATCAAGAATTTGTATCTTCAAGATACTACAATAATCTAATGGACACTCTCCTATCTATGCAAGATGATCATATCCATGTAACACATACTCATCCATCTACCCATGAGATGCTTTCTGTGGATGGACATGTAGATGATCTTCATTCAGAACATGATTCCTTTACTCTTGATATTATTACACAAAAAGAGAAAGTTATTGATTCTTACAGCCAAACAGAGTTGTTAACATCAGGATCAGATATATCCAAAATCCAGACTGAAAACATCATTTATGGAGATATCCAACATTATCCACTCAAGGAAGCAGGTCAAACAGAACAAGATATTTCAGAGTTAGCAGAGTAGAAAATTGAAATAACATCATCTATAGTGGTCATTTATCAGAGAATGCATTCTAAACAGGAACCCTCAAAACAAGCAGAATTAAAGCATGAAGGTACTACTTCCATAATACTAGAGGCAACTTCGTCTCAAGAAAACATCAACATAGGGAGCACAAAGAATCCTTATGATGAAACTGATGCCAATACTACAACTAGCCACGTCATGAATCTTCATCCACCCATCACCCCATCCACGAATTGGGACCAACATCAAAAGAAAGATATGAATCAAAACAAAAAGAATGTTATCAAAGTAAAAGAAGAAAAGCATGATGGAAAAATCAAATACACATGGATACCAAAGAATACAAAGAAATATCATTCCTATCAAACTCCATCAGTTAAAGAAACTATGGGGAAAAATAAAAAAGGGAAAAGTATCCATCAAAGATGTCCACAAAATCAAAAGTAGGCTTTTCAAGTGACGTACAAAGTGTATCAAGAAGTTGGTCCTAATTCCATGCACACTTTCGTATCCACCCATCATTGGTCATCTTCCCAAGTTTGGAGAGTCAAAGATTCCAAGCTATCAACCAATCCATCTTTTATCCCTAAACACACTCCATCCAAGCCTCCATGCATGATATCCAATTCTCAAATTAACCATGTATTGGCAACTACCCTTCATCATAAGGATTCCAAAGGAACACTATTGTGATGTGCACACAAAGACAAAGTTAACTCCTGTATTGACGAAGCAGATCAAGAATCTCAAAAGTTGTATTCAAGTGCACATATCTTAGCAAATCAACTTCTTCAAGTAGGCTATCGATGGCACATAATGACAAAAGAATCTACATTGACACCACCAGATGATTTAGCATGAGCTTAAAATCTTTCAAAAAAATAAAAAAAATCAAAAAAGGATTGAAAAATAGTAAAGAGAAAAATCATCCTCTCTAGTGAAACCACACATGAACTTTAAGTGTACTCATGATGAAAAACCTAGCAAATAGGCATCATGTGTAGAATTGAGCATCTATGTGGCCACCCGTGAAAGCATCTCATCCCATCCATAATAAAATCCAGCATTTCGTCCCATCCGTAATAAAGCCAACATTCCATCCATCTTATCCATAATAAATCCATTCATCCATGAACCATTTATCCAATCCATTTTCATCCATCCATAGTCCAAATTATCTTGATCTTGATGAAAGTTTGGGGCACACTTTACGCTTGCTTACAGTTAACATCTTGACATGGGACATTTTCATTATCCTACCTAGCATTATATGAACCATGAAGCATTATCCAATGAGAATTCTTCATCTAAACACCTTATATTATCAAAAGATAATCCTTTACATCCTTTTCATGCTTAACATATCCATCCATCCATACACCTATCCAAGCATCCAACTATGACATTTCAAACATTGCTAGACACTGGGGGTAGATATTTACATATTGCTTCGAGAATAAATCTTGATCTATATCCTCCAACTTATGTGGCAATCCGAACATTGGCAAATGTGAAACCAAATTGGTCAAAGCATGTGTAATCCAAAATCCAAATCACTAGTCCATGACATATTTTGACGAGAAGATGTTCCTTACCAAGCTTCATCTTTCATTGAACATCAATCCAAATAATCACTATTAGTTGCATCCAAGTTGCACTTCAAATGTCACATCAAATTATCCAAAACATTTTTCTTGATCGATCAATTCCAATAAAAAAATCATCTCGGGATATCCTTGTGTTGCTTAACACTATCCTTGCATTGTTGTGTATCCTCGACAATGTTATCATCATCAATCCCTCATCATCTTGGGATATCCATCCTAATCCTTATGTTGCTTAACACTATCCTTGCATTGTTGTGTATCCTCAACAATGTTATCATCATCAATCCCTCATCATCTTGGGAAATCCATCCTAATCCTTGTGTTGCTTAAACACTATCCTTGCATTGTTGTGCATCCTCAATAATGTAATTATCATCAATCCATCGATCTGATCAATCAACTTTCGCTTGGTTTTCAAAAAAATCCAAAACAGAGCACTAATATCATCAGACATATCCATATCCAAATCATCAAAATTGTGCAAAAAACCCAAAAACATCAGAAAATCAAAAAATCCAAAAACATTCAAAAATTATATCAAATCCAAAACAAGTCAAAAACATAAAACGCCAAAACATGGAAATATGAACTACGCTATTCTTTGAGCTTTAAACGTAGGGTAAAGGGATCATCTCTTGATCAACCCTCGACATCAAAATCCAAAACATTAAAGTAAAAATCCAAGAAAATCCAAAAAACATCCAAAACACAAAATCCAAAAACATTCATAAATCTCAAAACCCCAAAAACATTGAAAAATCAAAATCAAAACATTTGTAAACATCTTGAAAAATACCAAACAACCTCAAAACATTCCAAAACGGGCCAAAAACATCCAAGTAACATTTGAAAAATATACCTATCACATTTCATTTCACCCGTAATAATCAATCATCCATAATAAACTGATTGTCACCTTCATCCTTTGGCAAAACAAATAGAAACAATCACAACAGTCAGCAAAAATCAAACTCCAAATGCAAAAATCAAAATCGAAGCAACAAACCATTAAACGCAAAAATCAAACTCTTGATTCATTTTCAAACATGTCAGTCAACCTTATATCAACATCCTATCAATCAACTTATCAACCCATCATCATCCCATGCAATGCATGTCCTAGGATATATCGTTTCGATAATGGGCATCATTTTGGATATCACTTTGGATTCTTATCCTATCAAAACAAAATCCTTTTGGCTAGAGGTATGAAGAACATTGGACTTGTTTGCATACCTAATCTTTCTTTTGATTTATCTTATTGGTACTGATTCGAACCTCCCCAATGATACTCGAACGTAAGGGATTTAGGAGGATATAGGAATGGGGCAACCATCATTATTCTTTACACAGCTTGTTGGAAATTCTTGTAATATAACCAGTGAATACTGCTTCGAAAGCAATGTCCTATAAGGTTTGTATATGTCAAGGTGAACAAGAATACTCCCATCCGCTTTGTCGAGTCAAAAGTACATCATACTCAGGTACAACACCATCCCTGTTCTTTATAAACCTAATGTACCGGTCAGGCTTATCAAACAGGCAGGTATCCCTTTTAAAATCCCAGTAATCCTTTGATAAGCAAATCATCATCATCATCTCTAATAAAGTCTTGTCAGATCATGGACTTTTTGGATCCTCTTGTCATCATCTCATCACTTGATTTCTTCTTTTCCACACTAACATCACATCATGAATAGTTAATCATCATCACCAGTGCATCCATCCTGCATCCACAAACCATCAACATTTTGCACATCATCTCACATGCATCATCATCATAATATAGATCTGTTAGTCTAAGCATCTACATAAAACATCCATTACATAATCATAGCATATCACATCATCGCATCATCCATCTCACATGCATTTTATCATCATTTTAAGTTGTTTAGGATAATATAGATTGATTATTCTAAGCATTTTGAAATCATCTCATTTGCATAATCATCATAACCATCCATTTTGAAACTCTTTATCGCAAGATCGACCCTCAAATCAAATATTTTCGCTCGATCTCTCGAGGGTGCAATGTACTAGTGTATTTTTTTCGCTGGGGCAATAGAAAAAAATCAGAATTTTTTTTATTTTTGATCATGACAAGTTTATTCTTTGAACCAACTATAAAGTACATTGCTTCAAAGAGGGGGAAAATGTAGACACGTAAAATTAGCATCATTCACGTTCATCCATTCATCAGGTATATCATGTTCATTAATTTCAATCTCTTGAGGTCATTCATTTAAATTGAATAAATTAACTTTATTTAATTTAAGCCTATCATTACCTCATTTGATTAAATAAATCAATTTTAATCAAATCCCAACATTTCATCTTTCACAAATCATCTCCTAGGTTCATCTCCTACAAATTAATCAACCTTTATCTTGCATCATCCTTGTAATTAAATAAAACAAAATTTATTTAATTAAATCTCAAAATTCATATTTCTCCCTCTTGATTTAAATAAATCAAAATATTAAAGTCAAATGGGTCAAAACCCCTAATCACCATCTTAAGTTAATCAAACTATGATTAATCTAGTCTAACCACCCATCACATCCTCTAGCTTTTCCCATTTGCACAAATAAATCAATTTATTGATTTAATAAAATCATCATTTTCTCTCAACAAGGAAGCTTTGGAAGAATATTCCTCAAGTTTGAATATGAAGACAAGTTGACTTGTCCCTTCCAACATGGTAATAACTTCTCTCTTGCATGTCCCCCACTTAGCATTTAACTCTCAAATTCAAATTTGAATCTCCCCCTCTTTGGCACATTGACCAAAACTTGCACATTCCTCAACCACTCACAAGGTGGCAAGTGGCTTCATCTCATTGGTCCAATCTATATCCCAAATTGCTCTCTTTTGGGCACTCTTAGCATTTGATATTTTATAAATAGAAGGCTTATTCTTCATTTTAGCATCTACAATCCTCATGCAAAGTCACTCTCTTCAATTGAGAATTGATTTTGTTCACTTCAAAAATCTTCATATCATTTTCATATCATGGAGCTTAGCAAGGATTGGGAAAGGGCTTCTTCCCACATAAGCACCAATCCAATATGGGATAGGTATATGTCATTCTTTTAAATATCTTTTAATCCTTGTTATTTTTTGCATTTCTTGAGCATTGGCATGCTATTTCATAGGAGCATTTGACAAGTTTGCATATAACTAACTCATGTTTGAGATCTTAGAGTGTATGCAGATTTTGAAGGGTGCTTCAACAACAAGCATGCAAAACACATCTATCTCAGGTACAAAAGGTGGAAAACATGTAAGCACATACTTAGCTTAAACAAATAAAAATTGACTTAGTTAAATGACAACAATTAGAGAACAATTCAAATCTCCATGTGATAGAATGCGGTTTGCATTTCATAAAGGACATCTAAAAATATAAGGATTCAAATGTGACACCAAAACCTCATTATGCATTTAGAGATGGTGTGATTTATGTCTCATCAGAAATAGTCAATACTAAGTATGTGACACCAAGCTTATACCGACTTAGTCTTGGTGTGAGTTGATTCACATAATAAATCGATTTGAGAAAATCATTGCCTACTTTACACACCTTTACAAATGTTGGTCGATACTTACAAACATGGTAAATAGAGTTTACTAAGTCCATGGCTCTCTACAAAAAGGCAACAACTTATTCTATCATCACTCATTGACTTAATGATTGCTCAATGTTTATGGATTATAAACTCTTCTTTCGCAGACATCAAGAGTATAATGTGGCTAAAGAATATAGTCATCACTATCTTATATTCTTGAACCTTTGATTTAATTATAAATCAACTAATAATCATAAATTTAGATAGTTGATGTCAAAGAAAATATCATATATATATATATATATATAACATATACGTGTATATACTTACATATATATATATATGCACACATACACATAAATATATATATAGGTATACATATATATACATATATGTTAGTATATATATCTATATTTATCATATGTCAATAGAGAATGTATATATAATTGATATAGAAATGAATACATCAAGATAGCAATCACATTGTTTTATTAATATAAATTAGTTGTGTATATATATATATATATGCCTCTATGTACATGTATACATATGTATACATGTATCAATACATTCACATGGGCATGTTCATTTACCACCATATGCATATATGGATACATATATACATATGGATATATACACACACATTCAATTCCTACACCAAAATCACACACAATTTTACTATGATATTGGTAAGATCCTATGAGTGATATCTATACGTATACATATACATGTTGTGAGATCCATCAGATAGTTCCATGCGCATAAGCAATGTGTGCATGAAAGTGCATAGATATGTCTACCTATGTACCTCATGTACGCATTCCTTCATGTGTATAGTCTATCATCGGAATGCATGTGTGTGTACATACATATTCCTCGTATGTCCCACATATCAATACAAGCATAGTAACAAGGAAATAACTCAAGCTCAAATAGATAAACACCGCCCAATAATACACTCAAAAGTAAACAAGACTCTTATTAATGTACAAACATATTGACTAGGGATGACTCACCAAATTCCCACTTAATATTCTGACTCAGTTATTTTGTTGTGGTGTGTGTAAGCTTGGATAGGTTACATTCTTGGTTACTTGACCAAAACCTTCTCTTGAGTGATACTTGGAAGCTCCACCTAGAGGAATTGAACATATACCTATAACCACAAACACTTGCACATGATAGTGAGTTATTCACAAAATATGTAGTATACATAATACATCTAAAAAGTTAGAATATCAATTCAATATTCATCCAATGACATAAATGCATTTCTTCATATATAACATTAAATGAGATGACATTCATTCATAAAGTAGTGATAAAAAAGTGCAAGTACACTTTATTCATTCAATTCACATTACATTCACATTTACCCTACATAGAAGTATTAAATATCAATTACACAATTGGGGTGTAACATACTCCCCTCCTTCTGAATCATCATCCCCAATGATTTTTATGTAGCAACATAAAACAACAAACAATCAACATATTATTTCAAGCATTCTCAAAAGCATTTAAAACATGAGGAAACGTTTGTTGAATCTCAACATAACCTTCCCAATAATTTGCACTATAGAACCTCCCTATTATGCAAGCAATGCTTACACATTCCAAGCACCTTGAAGGGTTCGATAGTTACGACTCTGAGGTCCTATACCTATAAAGTAGTGTAATCAATCATGTGATTATCACTGGGTATATACCTATTTAGGTAGGAAACATGGAAGACATTATGCACTCTAGAAAGAGTTGGTGGCAATGCAATTTGATAGGCTATTGGATTTACTTCCTCTAGAATCTCAAAAAGTCCAACATAACATGCGGCTAAATTGGAAGAATTTCCAAATTTAATGGAGCTTTTGTAAGGTTTCACTTTCAACAATACTTTGTCACCTATGGAAAAATTTCAGGGCACTCTCTTAGCATTGACATAACTTTTCTAACAATCGTTAGCTTTATCCAACCTTTGCTTAACAATCTTAACTTTCTCTTCCATTTTAGCCAACATTTCTGGCCCAAGACTCACTTTATCATCAAGTCTATCCCAAAGTATAGGATTTTTACACTTTCAACCATACAATGCTTCAAAAGGAGTCATCTTTATTGTAGAATGATAAGAATTGTTGTAAGAAAATTCTCCTAAGGTAAGTAGTATTCACACTTGTACTACTAATCCATGTAATACATTCTCAGTAGGTCTTCCAATACTTGATTCACCCTTTTCGTTTGTCTATCCATTTCCAAATGATATGCTGAGCTAATATTCAATTGAGTCCCTAGTGTAGAAAATAAGGTTTGCCAAAACCAACAAGTGACTCGTGCATCCCTATCTAAGATAATCTTCTCCAGAATTCCATGCAACCTAAACACTTCTTGCACAAACTTTTTTTGTTAAGAAAGATGCTCCATCAGTTAGATTCCTAGGTATAAAATGTGTGACTTTGGAAGCTTATCTACAACCACAAGAATGGCATTGTGCTTATTTCTTGATAGGAAATCCTTGCACAAAGTCTATACTTATGAATTTCCACTTCCTCTTTGGTATGTCATGTGGATATAACAAGCCTATAAGATGATGATGCTCCACTTTCACCCTTTTACATTCAAGAAACCTTACCACAAAATTAGCACATGATCTATTGTAATAGAATTCACCCCTTCAAAACTAACCTCAACATTCCCATGAGATTGATGATGTCTTTTAACTGATTCACGATTGCACACTTCTATTTGTTGTCTTTCTATCTCATTCAATTGATCAGAATGCATAGCTCTTTGAATTTGTGAATGATGTGTTATCATTTTATCTGCATGTTGTCTCATTTATGCTTCAATCTCTTCTGTTGTCATATTTTCCCTACGTTTAATACTTCTTTCTCTATCATTTTGGTTTCGATGAATCCTTTCTTCTTGTCTTTGTACATCATTCATTTGTTCATGTCGTTGTCTCATATAGTTCCGAGCATATTCTCTCCTTTGTTTTGTTTGTTTCTTTTTAGTTGTAAAACTCCTTGCTTCCTCTCTTTGTGCATTAGCCATTTGTTCACGTCATTGTCTCATATAATTTCAAGCATATTCCTCTCTTCTGATGCTCTCTGCTGCTCACTTTGAAAAACTGTCCTTTGGATGATTGAGGCATCCCATAAATTTTAATTAAATTTTGAGCATATTCCTCTTCATGCCTCTTCAACGTTTCTATTGTCGTGGCTTATACCATTTATATGTTATTTTTTAATAATACATTTATATTTTATATTAAATTACTTCCTTATTTGGAATTGAAAAACATTATAATAGAATTACTTTTACCCTAAAATAAAAAAACTAAAAAAAAATTACTTTCTCTATTTTTGGTTTCATTTAATCCTTTCTTCTTGTCTTTGTACATCATTCATTTGTTCACGCCGTTGTCTCATATAATTCCTTGCATATTCTCTCTCCTTTGGTACCTATATGCATAAGAAAAGACCCATTTAACACCCATTGAGAAACATGAATTCTAACCATATACACATAAACAAAGTATTAAAGGTCTTCACCTATACTTATATATAACTTTTTAAATTTTAAAAGTATATAGGTAATATTATTCTACCATTTTACAATTACAAAGATTCCTTTTAATCTCCCGTTTTAATGTCACAACGTTTAAAACAAATTTAAAATATAGGCGTCCGTTAAATTTTCTTGACTGGGAGTATAAAGCACCGACCTTTCTCCTTTAAGTTGGGGTCACACATTTCGTTGCTTACTTTGCCCCAGGTCTCCGAGCTTTTGAAAATGGCAGAAAAAATGGAACAACCATCATCATCATCTCCATGTGCAGCATGTAAACTGCTAAGAAGAAGATGCACAGAAAGCTGCGTGCTGGCTCCTTTCTTTCCTCCAAATGACCCATAGCGATATATAGAGGTTCACAGAGTATTTGGAGCAAGTAATATCATCAAAATGCTAGAAGGAATTCCAATGGAGATTAGAGCAGATGCAGTTAACAGCATGGTGTATGAAGCAAATGCCAGGCATAAATATCCAGTCTATGGCTGTGCTGGAATAGTTTGGCAGCTGCAACAACAGCTTGTTAAATTGCAGGCGGAAAAGGTCATGCTGCAAGCACAGCTTCTCAAATTGCAGGCGGAAAAGGCCATTCTGTAGCCAGAGCTCAATGGAGCTGCTGCATTCATTGCCAATCAAAACGACAAGAAAGGCCCTTTGAAGCCACAGTCTGAGACCAGAGGTCCATTATGAATATATCAAATTCCACCCCAGTGCTAATGGTCTTTATACTTAATTACAGTAGTATAATGTGTATCCATCTTTGTTCTTCTAGATTAGATTACACTTGAAAAGAAGATTGTAGTGGGTATATTTGTTTGTTAGATTGCTCTTCTCTTCTGTTATATGGTTGAATTTTTTTTTACATATGTTTTATTATGTACTCAGGTATTGGGTGGAATGCCCACCCTACCTGCATGATAACATACATTTATATGTATCTTTAACTGAATATATGCAGTCACATAGTACAAAAATATTCTGGCCTTGAGCATACTCAACATAAATGCCAACCTTTTTTTTATGGCTTTGCAAAATTCACGAGGTTCTTAAACTAGTGAAAATTATATCATCTTTTACATTAATTTGGGATAATTGTTTTAATGGGTTGATTTAAAGCTAAGATGTTCTTAGAAGGGATCTTATTAAACCTATAAAAGATATTTATTTGGAATGAAAACAATTGTATATTTTTATTTTTATTTTTTTAAATATTATATTTAATTTTTTATTTTTTATTTGTAAAATTGAATAGTTTTAAATAAGTTCATTAAAGATCAGGCTTTGTTCAATACAAGATTGTGATATCAAATAAGGAAGGGAAAAACAATTTTATTTTTTGGATATAATTGATCTTTATTTTTTTGGCATAAGCTGTTTTGTGATAATCTATAAATGTTTTTGTCTATTAAACATTCATACCAACTTTCTATATTATGTTAGGAACTTAGATAAATACAAATAATCCTCCATCTTAAGGGGAAGAGAAGTGAACGCTTAGAGTGTTCCAACAAAGGTCAAAAACTAAGCAGTACAATCATTAGGATGAGTTTCCATACTTTCTTTCTTAACTTTGTAACTTGAGCAAAGGTGTTAGGCAAAAGCATGCCTTTGTTAGCCTTATTATCAAAAAGAAAGTTCAAACATTTGGATATGTAGTGTCAATAAAGTTGATAAAAAAAATTAGAATATTCTTAATTTGAATCATTAGAATCTTGAGTTAGATGCACTTAGCCACTTGATTACTAGAGAAGAATTGTTTGATTGGCTTGAAATCCTCATAGATCAAGTTCTTGATATTTTCTTTAGCTATAAGAAATAAGTCCCAAGGGATTCACCTCCAAAGGAACACCTTGTCATATGAATATATTGGTAAAAGTATTTGTCACTTTGAATTTTTTGAAAAACATCGACTTACCTAAAAAACTTGTGATACCTATAACAATTGGAAAGATTGCCATTACATTAGGGATCTTCCAAGTCTATGTTTGAGAGAGGAAGCTTCCTTGTATGATAAAGTTTTAGGGTTTGTTATGTTTTTTAAACCCTAATATCAAAAAGGAAAGGAAGAACCCAAATAAAACTTAACTTAAAAAACCTTAGTAGTAGACATACATGAAAATTAACTTAGCTTTGAAAAAATTATTAGAACCAATAAGTATTCATTAGATAATCATAATTTACATTCATAAATCAATGTGATGAATTTCATAACAAAAATGAAAGAAAGACATAAATCTCAACATATGATGAAATAGGTTATATCAATAACAATCCAAGCAAGATATCAAGATATGACTACATTTATTTACACAAATTGCATTGTTTATTAATATTATAGTGAGGTAATGAATATTTTCCAAAAAGATAAAGAGATACAAAGATTACTACTAATATAAATATAAAAAAATAGTAAAAAAACATAGAAAAATGTCCAAAACATACAATTTGAATGTTTTCTTTATTAACTTTGTGCAGTCACATAATTGAAAAACATTTATGCCAAAACATGTGAGAGCTAGTAGCCCCTTCTTTGCATCAAAGCCTTGTATACATAGAATTTTCCTTTCATAATTATTTTGCGGACTTCTTTCAATTTATGTTTTTAATAGTAAATTAAAAAATCATTAAACATATAAAATAATCTAATTTTGTAAAGTTCTATTAAAATTACTTTATATTATTTCATGAAATAACAATAAAACTCCTTTCAATTTATGATTTTAATAGTAAATTAAAATGTCATTAAACATATAAAATAATGTAATTTTGTAAAGTTCTATTAAAATTACTTTATATTATTTTCATGAAATAATAATAAAATTTCTTTCAATTTATTATTTTAATAGTAAATTAAAAAGTCATTAAACATATAAAATAAATTAATTTTGTAAAGTTCTATTAAATTATTTATATTATTTCATTAAATAACAATAAAGCAATGTGAAAACAAGAGTCTTGAATTGGAGCATGTCTTTCTACTTAATTTCCTCTACAACAAGATAAGGTGGCTACAATTTTCAAATCATGAGTCCTAACATCTTCTATTCAAATATTGTAATTTCGACCTTCAATTCATTTTTGTTACACATCTTTGAAAAGATGTTTTTATTTTCCAAGACTAAAACAAGATCAAGAAATCTCTCAAAATCCATTTCATGAACATCCCATTCACCACATTTTGAATCATTGCAGTAGCATATGACTCTGCCTTAGTGTATCCTTGACTCCAAGGCTAATACAAGATCAAGAAAGCTCTCAAAATGCATTTCATGAGCATTTCCTTCACCACTTTTTGGGTCATTGTTGTAGCATATCACTTAACGCCTTAATGCATCCTTGACTCGCCATATAAATAATTTGTTCATTTGAACCATATGAAGTGGCATTGGACATCAGCCATACTACCTCTTTCCTAGTGTCAAATCCAACTGTATGAAACAATTACATTAGGGAAGGAATAATATTTGTTGCAATGACAGTTTGTCTGGTGTTTGTTGCCTGCTGTGATATTCAAAATTGTCCAGCACACTAACTTCTTGATTTTTCTTGTATAGAAACACTAGTTTGTTAATCATGAGCTATGTTTGCTCATAATCTCCAGTAACAATATTGCCCACCAAACTAGAAAAGGTAATCTATTATCGCTCATAGACACTTTCATCCTCCCAAATCATCAAATCCATGCAAGTTATTTTATTTGTTTGTCTCTGTAACGAAGATGATGCAGAAATATACTTTTAATCTTATGATTCTCATTCTCTGTTTTATGCTATCACTCTTTTACACAACTTTGGGATTCATTTTCAGCATGCCCTTGCATATGAACTGCCTATTGCATTTGCTCTGATAATTTCTGAAACCTGTTCAACAAATCCATTTTGTGCATATCCTGCAACCTTCGTATTCCATGGGATAACATCCACTATTCACCCGCAACCTAAGCTCCCTATCATTCTTTTATTGTTGTGTCAGCATTTTAATTGTACATCACAACCCCATCGATATTTTATGAGGTGGTCACAATCATCTGACTCGGATGGGGTTGTCAAAACCTCTTAAACAGCCGGAATAAATTAAAACGATTTCTGGCTTTTAAGACAAAGCTTATCGGCCCATGAAATGAGATTTCATTATTGTAACAACTTTGAAAACTCTGAAATACCTATTTGAGGCATTTTGTTAAACGTTCGCATGCTTTGTCTATGCTTCCGCATTTTACATACATTTCTATACCAGAGCATTTGTGACTATAATATCTTACAAACCCCTGCTTTCATTACGTCTTGCTGGAAATCAATACGCTGTACCAAAGCTCCTATTTTTGGAAGCTGACAGGATGCTCACAAAGATTGTGGAATTGGGCTCTGCACCATCATTTGCACTTGCTCGAAAGCCTCTAGAACTTATTCAACAAAATCCTTTTGTGTATATCTTGCAGTTATGCACCCTGCCAATGCCTTGTATTCAGCATACATGTCCACCAGGGCAACTACAACTACAGCATTTGACAAAATTTCTCAATGCTTCACGCTTTTATGGCATTTGATGGGCACCTAAAATTTCCCCTACGAATGCCATTTGTACCGAGGCCGCAAAGAGGCATTTCTTCGTTTGTCGGTGGGTTTTGAAACTTTTAAAAATCCCCAACAAAGACTATTTCGGTGATTTGAATGTGTTTTGAACCTATTGAAAAGTATTGATGTATTGATATAGAGTATTTTGTTAGAGTATTTGTAGTATTGGGATGGGCGATCTTTTGGGAAGGTTCAATGTTTCACCTCTGGGAGCATCACCTAGACGCAATGAGTGTTAAGTGGACCATTCATTATCATGAGAAACGGATTCATGTGAATCACTACTCATGAAACATGGATCAACGAGTTTAATTTGAAAAGCTACAAGGTTGAATCTGATAGCAATATCATAATTTGATACGCCATGGAAAATATCTCCTACTTATCGATATAGAGTATGTCAAGAATTTTGATGAGGTTTCAAACCTTTATGAAATCTAACAAAGGTTGTTTCAATGTTTTCAGTAGTTATAAGAACCATAAAAAGTTTCGATGACGATTTAAAACCTTAAAACCTCTTTAACAATCTATGTACAATTTGTATAGTTTTTTGTTCATAATTTGATAAATTTAATCTCAAAATGATCATGAATTCAAGTTTGTGGAAAGATTATAATGGGATTTGAATTCAAAGTTATGTCAAATTAAACATTACTAATAGATGTACCTTCATCAATTTAGAATTTTTTTCTAATTGAACAATTTATCAAATTATGCCATGAAATCGCTTTAAAAAGACTTTAAACCATGAGCTACAAATATGTATCAAAATTTTTGAAGATGATTTATGCTTACAACTCCACTGTTTTGCCTTGCTAGTCCCTACCTTTATAGGCAGGAGACTAGTGTTTTCAGTTGGGCAACCGGCATATTAGTTGGTGCTTTGGGAACTGCACGAGGGAGATAATGCTTTGCTAAGCCAAAGTTTTAGATTTTCCATATGTTTTACTGCAAAAATAATAGTCATTTATCACATTCATTGTTGGTCCATGCCTAATTTACTGGGGGTTTTGTTTTTTCAGCAATAATTTTCCAAAGCCTGTCTAATGATATGTGAGAAGGCAATGTATTAAGCATGCTTGGCTAATGTTATGTTTGTTTTTCTGCAAGGGGCACATGGATTTGAGCTAGGAGTGTGGCTTCATAATACTTGCACATTTTGTAGTTATGCATGGAAAGGAGGTTTCAAATCACTAAGAGCCTAACATTGTGTATGTTGGGTTGCTTTAGAAGGTGCTACCATATTTTTTCTGTGATTAGTTTGTGCTACAAAGGATTCTTGTTTCCTATTACAAAGAAAGCTACCATATTGCAAGGTATTGATGCATTTCATAAATACTTTCTCTTTTACAATTTGGGGTTGCCAAAAACCATTTGCCCAGATGCTCCCCTCCGTCCAAATGTATCCCCTATCCAGATGTATTGTTTTGTGATTCATGAAAACAACATTGCATTGTTGGTTCAGTTTGTTACTAGATTAGTGGTAAACTTGCAAGATTTCATACCCCAACCACAAGTAGGGTTCTAGAGCACTTTCCCAGATACTTCCCTAATTTATTTTGCATAAGTTGTTTTCCATGAGTCAAAGGGAAATACATATTTTGGCCATTTACAATTATTCTATGGATTTTTTTGCACTATCGAACGCTTCGTTGCTCCTTACTTACTAGACCAGTGGATGTGCCCAGTCTAATTTTCTAGCATCAAGAATTGATGAAAAAAATTAGGAAATGAAATTATCTTGCCAAAAGCCTAGAGCAGAATGCTTCTAGGTGGGATAACTACAGTGGTTTTCTACCTCCCACATGAATTTTATTTCTTCTGTTGCTAGGTGACTATAAAGCTAAAACGATTAGAAATGAGTGTGTTTTGAAACCCTACTTCTTGAGATAGATGTTAATGAAATATTTTTGATGAATTTTAATATTTGTATGGATTTTGATTTGTGCACACTTTTTATGCATTCTAATAGTAAATGCCAAATGTTTCAAGAAATGAATACAAAATGAGAATTTTAGTAAAATTAGGAAATTTTGGAATGCATTTTTTTGCTTTTTCCTCCCATAGATGGAGAAGCAAAAACAAAAAGCTGAGTAAATAGGTTTGTCGTTATCAAATATTTTGCTCCTCACTCCTTTAATTGCATGAACATGATCTAGTTTTCTGCCTTCAACCCTTAAGGATTCCATTGGATCTAAGATGAGAGATTCTTATTCTCTTCCTTAGTTTTAAGGTTCATGAAACAATAAGGGTATGGATCAAAAGCCTGTGTATGCTCAAAAGAAACATTGTTCACCCTTTTATGGATTAAAAAGAAAGAAAAGAAAGGTCACAACCAGCTAAGAAGCTTTCAATCATGTAGATAAATTCTATGAAAATAAACTTTAATGCATGGGATATTTGAAAACGTGTCAATCTAAGACTGTTTAGATAGTGAAAAATTCAATACAATGAAAAAATTCACTAAGAGGTCAATATTTTTACATGCAAATATTTGGTTTAAGCAAACATCCAGAAATGTATATTATATTGCAACTTACTTGATAGCTCAATGTTCAATGAGGATTCTGAAAGTTTCACATTCATGTGCCCATAAGAAGCATTATTTAAAGATTTCAAAACTATTCTCAACAAAATACTAGATACTAAGTTCATTCTCTATTTCACACTTAGTATGGTTTTAGATACACTCTCTAAGTAAGACCTGTGTAAAGTTTAAGCCTGCTATTTATCACTACAGAACTCAGTAGAGAACCACAATATCTCCTTTACTAGTTTCTATTTAGATTCTAGACTCTAGAGACCTATGCTTAAATACATTTGATAACATTTCATTTGGGAGAAAATTGAGAGCTTATGTGCATGATTTATGCAACTTGGCTTAATGGTTTCAAGGGAAATCATGTGGACTCAAAGTTGTTGACTCTTCACCATGACCACTGTTCTTTAAAGCCACTTCTCCACTTAACATGGAATTACTCAAACCTAAGCTTCTTGGATAGATGAGTTTTCAAAGGATTTTGATAACCAAGTGACATCATTCTCTATTTAGAAAAATATGACAAATTAGATTTTTTTGCCTTAAAAATTATGCAATATCTATTGCTTAACAAAAACATGCAATATCCATGAAGATTCATTAATTAGAAATATGAAATATCAACCCCTTAATGAAAACATATGGTATACATGAAGATTCCATAGCAGATTTTTCCATTGTAATATTAGAAAAATAATACATTAAATGGTTCACATCAGATAAAGGAAAGTGTTCCGAAAGCATTGATTGAAACTAACATAGTTGAATTGGAAAACCAACATATTAATTGGTGCTTTGGGAACCATGCAAGGGAGATAATGTGTTGCTAAGCAAAAGTTTTGGATTTCCCATATGTTTTACTATAAAAGAAAAGGCATTTATCGCTGCCGCCATTGGACAATGGCTAATTTGCTAGGTGTTTTGTTTTTTCAGCAATAATTTTCCAAAGCCTCTCCAATGAAAGGTGAGAGGGAAAAGTATTAAGCATGCTTGGCTAATGTTTTGTCTATTTTTCTAAAGGGGCACATGGATCTGAGTTGGGTGTGTGGCATGATAATGCTTGCACATTTTGCAGCTATGAATGGAAAGGTAGTTGCATTTCAAATCACTTAGTAAGAGCCTAACACTATGTATGCTTGTTTTCTTGTGAAGGTGCTAGCATATTTCATCTGCAATTAGTTGGATTTCTTAAAGAGAGATGTACCATCATTGTACAAAATAGCCAATGTATAATCTTATCTAACAAAATGCTTATTTTTTACAATGGCAGTAGCTCATTCTTGTAAGCAGGTTCAGTTTATTCATTGTTGCAACATTCCACGGGAGATCTAGTAATCATTATGGTAAAAAAAAAAAGAGATAATGTGTCAATATTAAGAAAACAACTACTGTTAGGTACTCAGTGCAAAGACAGTGACTTTGTGGCCTATATTATGTAAGTATGATGTTCTTAGTGCTCTATCTCCTATATAAATGGTGGGTATTTCTTCCTTATGTTTGTGTTTGTTCTACTTATTGTTCTTAAGAATAGTTTGTATCAGTTTTTTCTACAAAATAACAAACATGTCTTGTTGTGGAGGAAGCTATGGCTATGGGACATATTGCAAGTGTGGCAATGGATGCAAGGGGTAAGGAGTTTACTCATATATGTTTACTTCTACTTTTGACTTACTTTAAGGGGATTCAATACATAGCTTTTATTTTCTATAGTTTGTGTCCCTATTGGTCTTAATAGAGGTTAAAATTCAGCATAAACACAAGGAGTTCTTTAACAGTTCAGTTCATAGATGGAAATACATTGATTTATAGAAGGTGGTTGTAATTTTTTTGTTGTATAGAAGCAACATGTATCCTGATCTCACATTTGTGGATAGATCAATTTCGAAGGCAATTGGGTTGGGCAGCTTTTCCTCAGACATGGGGTAATCCATTCATCCAAATGGAATTGCTAGAGTTGTCTAATTCATTCAAATTGGCATAAATTGATTTTGTTGTTGCTTTGATAATCCAGGTATGTGGATGGTGTGACAATTATAGGAGAGAATGATTGCAAGTATGGATCCAATTGCACATGTAACTCTTGCAATTGCAAATGATGATATTCTCTACTACTTTATAGTTAGTATAAGCTGCATCTATGTTACCGGAAATGTGACGAGAGAGCACTATTTTGCGTCATGACGGTTGAAACATGTTTTCTGTCATCAACGACAGTTTCTATGGCACTCAGATGTTTCCAAACTGTTGCTGGTAAAAAATTGTTGTTCTTTGGGGATTTTTCATACTTTTTAAAGAATCGACATGTTGTGAAAGAATGCGCATAGGCGATTAAGGTCTACTTTTCTGGAGATCAAATAGTTCAGCATTGAATGAGGTCTACTTGACTGCAAATTATGTTGTTCAGCATTTAAAAACAAAAAGTTTGTACAATAAATTTTTTAGGTTTTTTTTAATGACATGTTGTGCTTATCTTTTTATCGAAAGCCCTTTCTCCCTCCAAATACATGTCTGTTTTTCCTACGATGGGTTTCTAAATAATTAGAATCTTAATGACATATCTAAAACAAGTATTTTATTAATTACTTTATTTTTTAATTATATATATATATATATAGAGGATGTTTATTTTTTAAATTTAGGTAGACATATATTTTCAAAAGACTTTGTATAAAATTAGCATGTCTTTATAAAACAAACTTTTAAATCTGACAAACTTTTAACTTGCATGCATTTTTATATATGTGAAACAAATTTATAACTAGCATATCTATATTAATTAATAATATATGTAAAGCACGCCGAGAGTTATCTTTATTGAGACACCTATTGACTTGAAAAAATGCTTACATTTTCATGAATATGAATTTGGAAAGCAATCGATTTGATTTCATTATTGTTTGTGTCATTGTTTATCTCAATTGCCATATATAAGGGTACACATTCAAATTTGAAATCATACCAACTTGTCTAGATAACAACAATCAACCAAGAACAATAAATTTAAAAGCAAAAATGTTCATCAATCATTAGATTTAGTATTGACAGCATCAAAGAAGTATATCATGAAAAAATGGAATTAACTAACTTAGATATATCCACTAGTTTTTTTTTTCAAATGTTTGAATACATTTTTAACATTATATACATTCAAGCATTTGAATGTTATGAAACCTATAGCTTTGCAATTGAGTCTAATAAAGTTTTTCTCTCAGATGAATAATCAAACTTTGTTGTTTTTATGATTGCGCATTTAATCCTTTGTTCATCATTATAAGTGTCTTTTTTCACTTGAAGTTTAAATATGTATTTGTTGAAAAGGACCTTTTGTATAATGTGTGAAAACTTAACATCATCTTGTTTTTCATGCATCAAAATGTTCAATTCTTTTCTATAACACCCATAATTTATTTGGTCGCTTCTTCAAAAGTTGTAATCCAAGTGAATGAAGTATGGTCAGATTGCACTTTGCATTGAAGTATATATTTATAATCACATTCAGGGAAAGTTTTATCACATCTTCCACAATACCACTGACCATTTTCATTAGTGTTTACCTTCTTTTGTAGTGCCTATCTCCAATTTTCAAGGGGCATGTTGTATAACAAAAATTGTCTACCTTAATGAAAGATAAGGTAGCTTTTATCACTATCCAATAAGGTTTACCAGAGTTGGCAAGGTCCGAATCCTATATTTGTGAGATACTTTTTAACATTTTTTCTTCTATTGTAGATGAGATTTCCTTTGTAATAGAATGAGAATGGACATTCTTCCCTTCTGTATCAAACCACAATCTCAATTGGTGTGAGAGATGAAGATATGTATTTATAAGGAGTTGGGTTGTAGTAATTATTCCCACAGATTTCCTGCCAAAATCACTAATTCGTGCGACCTTTATCGCAAGAATTGGGAAAGTTCCTACATTGCACATTTATTGGAGTTGTTGACCTTCCTTATTGTAGAAATCACCCCACAGTGTTAATTCCACCATACAACCTAACATGTCTTTCATTTGAAGGGTTCTTTTTTGAGTTTGTGTGGCATTATTTTTTAATATGGTGTTTGGTGTGTCAATTGAGAGAACAACACCAATAATATCAAGCAAAGAATTGCTTTTCATGTTCTCAATTCCTCTTATCAATGTAAAATGGAATTGTTGCTTTGGTATACAACTATCCTCCTCCAAACACAAATCAACAATTGAACTTGTTTCTAATAAGATTTCCCATTCATTTTTTTATTTGGTTAAAATTATTTTGTGTAGGTTTGAGTCTCCCTTTTTAGATGAGAAACACTTTTCCAGTTTCAATAAGATCATAAAACTTTTTTGCAACTGCATTAAAACATGTTACTCTGATTTCACCACCATCTGAATCAACCAAGTCAAAAGTAAAAACTTTTCCATGTCCTTTTGCATTGTTAAAATGACAAAGTTGACCCTTTCTAGTGACTCTTACCTTTATTGACCATCTATTCTAGTACAGATTGAGTGTTGCAATAGGAATGGTTCTTGTTTGAGGTTCATTTTTTCCAGCAATTGGGTGCTTATATGGATTGTTGATAGGATCCATGCCTACATCATCATCATATAAGGAAAATAGTATTCAATAGATTTCAAAAAAGGAAAAAAACATGGAAGAGTAATTGGAAACATTGATAATTTGTTGAATTTTTATATAGTAGAAGAATTGAATGTAGCATAAAACTAAATATCATACACATATATTACATTTTGGAATTTGAGACTCATGAAATCAACACTGAAGAACATATGCATGTTACATCAAGTATCTTCTACTAAATATCATACACATATATTACATTTTGGAATTTGAGACTCATGAAATCAACATTGAAGAACATATGCATGTTACATCAAGTATCTTCTAATATTTTCAATCTGTTTTCCTCAGCCTTTCTCTTGGCAAGTTGTCTACCATTTTTCATTTTTTCATAACGGTCATAAGTGAACGGTGGCATAATTCTTAATCCTTCGATGCATTTTACACGGGATATAGCTACAAATGTCAATCCCATTCTTTCTCTTGGTCCTATATCAATAGTAGCTTTTGATAGAGTTAAACCCTGTGATTTGTGAATTGTTAATGCCCAAGCCAATCTTAATGGAATTTGGATTGTCCTGCCCCTCTATATTGGTGTAATTGGAATTATCTTTGGGTTACGATTGTCAAATGGTATTCCTGAATAGCTGTCAAATGCAACCATGACATATGTTGGTGGTTCTGGTGGACTAGTTCCAGGTTTGTAGATAATGTTTTGTATATATCCTAAAGCTCCATTGATAAGGCCTGCTTGTATGAGTAGATTTGAGGTTAACATATAACCCTGGCATCTTTACATATCAATAATTCTAGATCCAGCTCATCATTTGAGCATTCTTCTCCTGCATTGCTACTTCCTGATTTTATTGCAACACTACGTGCAATAGGATGCTTCAATGAGTATAAAATTTTCTTGTTATGGTGATTAACATTTTCATTTGTGGAGAATAAATGCACACCATTTTCAAACTCCTGATTATTTGCTACATCTAATGTAATTGTGGTTCTTGTCATAAGCAATTTCCAATCATCAATTGTAGGGTTTGCATCTCTCAAATTTGTCAATCGTTGACGAAATCTTTGTTGATTGGATGTTTTCTCCATCTTGTATGAATATTTTATCAAGAGTAACCACAGTTTTTAATTCTTCCCATAGAAACTTAGCTCGTGTGTTGCTATCATATGGTGGTCTATCATTAACAGGGGGTAACTGACCCAAATCTCCAAAAAAAATGATAGATATGCCTAATAGAAAATTGATAACAATTATTGTGAGTACTATAGAATGTTATCGTTATACAATTCTCATTTATATGATTTTTTTGTATTTCCATATAACATAATTAATTGGGTTAATCAAATAGATATCTACCTCCAAAGTTACAATTTTCATTTTGTGGGACTGCTTGTCGGAGCCGAGAATCCATGTTTTCTAGCAAGTTTTGACCAATGAAACTCATTTCATCAATTAGAATGTACTTGATATTTGTTATTTCTTCTTAAAAACTTGTGAGCCTTGCTCCTTCCAATTGACCAAAATCTCTGATTGGGATTCAAAGTTTTGAATGAACTATGGATGCTCTTATGTTGAATGTTGCAACTCCAGTTGGTGCTAGTAATAGAAGAGGAGAAGGACCAGGATATGCTGCATTTTTAAGAGCTTGACTAATAGCACCAATTAGATATGACTTTCTTGTCCCTGTTGTTCCTTGAATTATCATCAACAAGGGTGATGCATTTTCATTATTATGGTAGTGTCTCATGATTATGTTGAGTGCCTTTTTTTGTTTGTCACTAAGGGTTGTGTAGTTCATAGGCTGTGGTATTTCGTCATGTATGAGACATCCATGTTCTCTTATGCTACTGATGAAGTTGATTGCTTGATTCGTATAGATTTCACCATGATATTCATTACACCAATCTGCTTGTCTATCAAAATCTCTCCTTCCCAACATATCTATTTCAGAAACTTGTATATTTTGACCATGATGTAGTCCAGATAGTATTTCCCATTCATGCTCAGTAGTATTTCTTTGAAGAGTTTCATTGTCTTCAATTTCACATCACTAATGTTTTCATCATGTTCTTCAATTGCTATTTGTTCCACGTGCCAAGGGTTATAATGGAATGACTCCCAATTTTGTCTTATTGAATCATCATCATGACCAATATCTCTATCCACATCACGAAAAGGTTTGTACAACAATAATTCTGAATAACAAAAATCAATCCATTTATCTGACTCACGTGGAGGAATGGATAAAAACTTCGGACATACTCTAACAATAGTTGTTTTTTGTCTTGGCTCCCATTTGTTATCTCTCTTTCTTTTAGGATTATATATCCATGATCTGGCTGCATCAATTAGGCTAACACCTTCCATAGACAAAGGCCTTATTTTATATCCATGGATGAAAGATGTTGTTTGTTCTTCATTATTTTCTTCTTCATTTACACTTACGGGTTTAAACACCTCACATGACACATTTAGATTGATAAACCTCCTACTGCTCTCTACCAATGGAAGTTCAAGTAGCATGTGGCACGTCTCTTGAGCTCCAATGTCTCTTTCTATGACAGTCTCAGTCAAAAGTATTCTATATGCTTTTGCAGCCAAATCATCTAGATTTTCCATGTTTGCAAGTCACATTAACATCTGTTGGTATGTTTCTGAACTTTTTTCTGCTTTTGCTGCATACTTTGCAATATATTTGATTACAACATGTTTGGAAAGAACAATTTGCCAATCTATATTTTCTCTCCACAATTGCAATATGTAATGATTGTGTTTGTTTACTCTGTCATCATTCCTCGCTGGCTCAAATTTTTTTTCACCTATTTCTATGTCTTCATGTAATTTGGGTCCCTCCAAATTCAATGGCCAAGGAGCATTATACCTATTATGAATATGAATAAGTAATGTATGTTTGTAGTTTAGAATCATGTTACATTTGATTTGAATATAATTTTTTTTACTAATGAAAATTGTTACCTGCAAACCATTGTTCCTCCTTTTTTTCGTAGGCATGCACCCTCCCTACAGACTGTGTGTCTCTCTACAAAATTTAGTAGCTCTTCATAGTCATGATCAACATTGATCTCTGCAAGTTGTCTTGTATTTTTTAGACATGGATGTTGAGGAAAATTTGGAATGTCTACAATATGACATACAAATAAATTGATTAGTTATGTGGTAAACTACAAATAGTTTATGACATATATGATATGCGTATGTTGTAAGTTATTTTGAACATGCCTGGATGTTTTGTTGATGTGGATCTTGTCTAGGATTCCATGCTTGAACAATAGAATGGAAATATCTTTTTGCACTTTTTCATTGCTCTTGATTTGACCAATCCAAGTTGTCCATATTTGGTGCTCCGTCTATCCAAATGAATCCATGCACATGTGGTGAGCCCCTATGTTGCCACTCATATCTAGACCAAAAATCATGAATTTTCATTCCTTTTTCTAGTATTTTTGTTCTAGAACATTGAATGTCTTAAATGCATGTATTGTGTGACTATATGAGGATAGTCAATAACATTTTGTTTTCGCCATATTTGAGCCTCTCGTGGAGTAGTTGGCGATGTTCCTGGCATTAGTGCATGCAAATCGGGCCAATATAGATTTGTTGCACTCAAAGTGAAGAATATTGTAGGAGAGCCTATTTGATGAAGCATGTCAATCAATTCTACATGACATTGTGTCCAGTATGACCGTGTACCCCTCAATGTTGTTCCAAATCGCATTAACCTATCAGCTAGATGGGATTGTGGCATGTTTTGCATATGTTGACGCAACTCGTTGATGGTAATTGGCATGGCTTGAAAGCTTCTTTTGACAAATACAGCTGAATAATTTTGTGCACGGTGTCTCATTATCATGTTCATCATAAAATATCAAAATCTTGGATGTCGACCAAAATGATGGTCCCTATAACACAATAAATGCTTAACAAATTCATGCAAATGCACTCTTCTCATTCGTGGTTCTAACCAATCACATTTACCATCAGGGAACAATGTTGGGAATGCCATATCAAGTAATCCTGGAGTGACATATTCATTGATAGGAGATGAACCAATTTCTGGCCAATCAATCAATGTTGGTGAATTTGCATTAGGGTTATTAACCCATGCCTGAAATCAATTCCATTTCTCTTTGAGCATTAGGTGGCATAGAAGCCATTGATGTAGTGTGCTCAATTATATTTCCTTGATCCATTTCCATGATTGGACCCACAAATACAATTTCATTTGAATTAGAATCAAATTCCATATGCACTATTTGTAATTTGTTGAATATATTTTCATCAAAATTTCCTATGAGATCATTTAGAGCATTTTCATTGATTTCACATCTGAATAAAACTTGTCATGCTCTACTTTGTATTTTAATGCCTTATACACATGATCCCTATTGACTGTGAAGTTATAATTTGTGCCACGTTGATCCCTTCTTCGAACAATGATGATTGGCAACTCTCTTATTGAATGTGGCAAAACATTTGAAACATATTCCACATTTTGTGGAAAACTTATTGTGTGTCCTCTGTATTTATACTAACCACCGACTGCATGGGTAACTTGTAATATTGGGTTAACACGAGCAATTAACATTTCTTCTACTTGAGTCAATTTTGCAAGCTTCTCTGGTTGTGGCCCAGGGTCCATATTATTTAAAGCTGAAAATCTATGATTCCCTTTCTCTTGACGACATCTATTACAAACAATACCTTCAGAGGTGTGAAATACTTTCATTCCTAGGTAGCATTCTTGACACATATCACATATGCCTTGTGTTGTCAAGTTATCTAATTGATGTCGAAATTGTACTTGAATTTTTTTGAAATCATTGTGAAGCATTCCATTTGGGTTTTGTATGTTTCCTTGTACATCTACATTTATCTCATCTTGTACTATGACTTCTTCCCTTTGTCTAACATAGCTTGCTCTTTTAACTTCATTGTGTCTTTTTCTCTGCTCTTGCCTTTCAACATCTGTCATTTGTTCATGTCGTCGTCTTCTATATTCTCTTTGATATTGTTTTCTTTGCTTCTCTGATTCAAAATTCAATCTCGGTCGCACCATATCTAGAAAATAATTCAAGTTCAATTTGTAAAAATGATGTTTTTCAATGGTAAGTCTACTTTTCTTTTAAATGAATTTCATTTAATATCAAAAACTATTGGAATTAAAAAGTTTTCAATAGAATACAAATTTACATGACTATTACATAAGAAGTATAGTTGAAGCATAATTTGAAGAAGAAATTTCATCACAAAGAAGTAAAATGAAACCTTAATTGTGTTTTGGATATTGGTCCTTGAATAAATGCACTCATCATTGTCATCTTGTGACTCTTTATATATCAAGTAGGGCATGTACATCCAAAATATATCAGCAATCTTTTGCAAAAGTAGACATCAAAGTCTTTATGAAAATATTCTTCATAAGAATAAGTCAATCATGGTTGCCACCTACATACAACACGTATGAACAATTTTTTTACAAAATAGACATGAAAGTCTACCTCAAAATCTTGTTCATAAGACTGAACCAACCATGGAACAACCCTCTATATGCTACACATGTGTTTACCCTAATTATCATACAAGTACAAAATAATTCGTCAATAGCACTTTTTGCAACTCTTGGTTCCTCGTATTACTCAGCATAATGAAGTTCTCTTAAAAAACTAGAGAATCCTGCAACTTTCTTGCATGTTGCATGTAATTTATGGGTAATGTCTTCTCTGTCATCAATCTCTTGTCATTCTATTCCACGTGAAGTAGTGCAACATCATGGAGTTCCCTAATGATTTGTTTTGAGTGGTCTTCAATTGACGTGTACGACGTGTCTATTGGACTTGGCACATATGTGTTGGAATTTGTTGACTCCTCATGGGCTTCTAGCTATTGGACTAATGGTTCGCTGGCAGGAAATTCATTTTGGGTAGCCATTATCTAAACAATAAATGAAACTTATAAATAAGTAATAGGTTATAAAGATAGGTACATGATTCTAAGTTGTAGAATCATACATATATGATTTTCAATAGAATTTTCAAAGCCAACAAGACTATAAAGAGGAGGGTAAGAAAGTTTTTTGTATCAAAATTCTTTTATTGTAAGAGGTTGGTGAGGTTGGTGCATTATCAATAGAGATGGTAGTGGTAGTACTAATGTTATGAAAGCTTCATAAGCTAATTAATAATCAATTTTTTTGAATAGAATTGCAATGTCAACATAATTTTACTACTTAAATTGCAATTTATAAGTATTTCTCAACACAAGTTGAATTTCATAAACACAAAATTGTTCATTCCAACAACATTTAAATAATGTTTTATCTATTTTCCACATCAAGGAATACATTACATATATAAATTAGGTTTCACTTATTCAAGGTGTGAGAGGAGTATAATCCTCAGACTCATCAAAACTTATCACAATTATTTTTGGGGGAGGTTGCACTAGCAAGTGCTCATTATTTTTTTATTTCTTAGGAGGATTATTAGAACTATTTTCACTTGGTACACAATAGTTAGGGGGTAAATTCTTGTCCAAATCTGCTTGGATAGAAGCTACTACTTTCTCTGACCATTTAATTTATGCTTTAACATCACGAATTCTCTCCATTGCATGAGAGAAGGTCTCATTGTCCTTGAACCATCCTCCACCTTCTACATTTGTTCCTTCTATGGTTTTAGTCAATGCATCTCGCTCCTTTTTGCATTGTAGTTAATGAGCATTTCCAGCTATGGACTTATGTGTGGTCTATTTAAAGCGCACCATGTCTGGCACAAAAAAGATTCACGTTAGTTACACAAGCACAATTCTACATCTGCATAGTGGACTCATAGGCCTTAGCATGCAGTCTATGACCCGTGGGTTATATACCACACAAGTGGTTATCTTATAATAAATTTATTATATTTTTTTTGTATTTAATTTGTTAATTTTAAACTAATTTTAGATCATGTGCATTTATTAGTAAAAATTTATCTATTTAAGTTGCTATATTTTAATCATAACCCTAATTGAACATTAATTCTAATTGAACCCTAATTCTAATTGAACCATAACTCTAATTGACATTTCATCTTAGCCTTAAATCTAATCCTAATTTTGATTCTCACCCTAGCCTTAATTCTAACTCTATTCATGATTATAATTTTAATACTAACCTTAATACTAATGACAAACAAAATTCTAACTGTAATACTAATTGAACCCTATCCCTAATTTTTTTTTTTTTCATGATAGATATGGTAGTTCTAAATATATTAATGTAAAAAATTATTTTATGTGTAATAATAAATTTATTATATCTTATTTTATTATTTTAAAAAGACTTTGTATAAAATTAGCATGTCTTTATAAAACAAACTTTTAAATCTAACAAACTTTTAACTTATATGCATTTTTATATATGTGAAACAAATTTATAATAAATCTGACTAAAAATATATATGTATATAAAATCTGTTTCTTGTTTCTTATAAGTAACCTTTGAATATCCCATTTCTCAATCACGTTGCCGTTGTTGTTGCCATTGTTGTTGTTGTTGCGGTTTTCGTTTCTTGTTTCTAGTAACATAGAGCTGCATGATGTTATGTAAGATTAGCGTGAAACATATAGACTATAATAAGTTGCAACTATATTTTATGTTTTGTTATACCTGTGTGACTTTGTATTCAAGGAATGGGACATTGAGTGTGAGTTCCTTGGAAAGTTCATGGTATAGATTTACTATGGTGCAACTTTCTACTTCGAATACAAAGTATGGTTATTGCATACATTTCTGGTTGTGGGTAATTGGGAAAGATTGCTTTCCTGGCCACCTATTTTAGTTTATCAGTAGCTCTGTTCTCTTAAATTTATACAATGATTCTAAGAGTTAAATGGATTGATAAGGTGATCAGAAATTTGCATTCGTAATCAGAACATAATCACCTCCAGGGCTGTTGCTGGTGCTGGTGCTTGATGGTTTCTATGCAGGCTCATGTTGTCTTCTGAGCTTGTTTACTGTCTTGGTATCCAGGGTGCAATTGGAACATTTGGTGCTTGTAGCCTAAACTACTGATCACAAATGCAATGCTTGTAATACCAGATACTTGCCATCTCCTCTCCCGCAAGTATTTGTTGAAACGGGATTCTATTTTTTCCGCTTGGACTTTTCCCCACTCTGCTATGCTTACAGTTTTGATGGCTTGTTCAAGACATTTGCTCAGATGGATAGCATCCTCCAAAAGCATACATGCTCCTTGACCAAGATCAGGCGTCATTGGGTGCAATGCATCTCCAATAATGGTTACGCTTCCCTTTCCATTTTCCATCCTCCTTCCCCACTCCCATGGCCAAACCCACCTCACCTTCAAATCTGCCATATTAATGGTCTCTGTTGGACTAGACTTTATTATCTATGCAATGGGCTTAGGGAAATCCTTAACCATCTCTAGAGCAGCATGTCAAACATTCTCAGCATCCCCACAGATCTCTGCATCTAAAAGAACCAATTGAAAGTCAGATTGCAAGCTACTTTAAATAGAAACAAAGCATGGAAAAATTAGTGATCGAAGATTTTTATCTTGTCATTGCTATCTAATGGATGGATAATTGATTTCTTCGGTTTAATATAGTGTTCAATTGGAGTTAAGGTCCCAATTAATTATGATATAGGGCATGAAATCATTGTCTGAGTTCCGTCCTTTCCACACAATTATTTGGAGACCTTTCTGCACCACCCTTTAGCTATATTTTTTTATTCCTTCCCGATATTAATAAAATAGATAAAATGAGTTTGACATTCACTGTTCAGCATTTCTGAAAAGTCCCCCACAACTGGTGGGTCCTGGATTTTCCTTGGTGTTACCATCAAAATGTGGTTTTACATATCCCTGGGAGGGAGAGGGGGCCTAAAAGATTGTTAGTCCTTTTTTTCCCAAATTCCCTTAATCTTGTTGAGGCTGGAGGTTTAGGCCAAGAGAGAAGATTACATTGTTTAGAAAAAGCTACTTTTTTCCCTATTATTCTGCCATTATTTTTTTATGTAGATATGTTTTGATTCAAAGAGTGTCACTTTGATCCTTACCCATATAATTTCCTCTTAACTCCTTTGTAACCTTGAAAAATATCCTCTAGCTTTGTTCCAACGGTAGACTTGAAATGATTATTCATAGGGCTTATTTCTACAAATTATCAGTGGGGCAATTTTGAAGGTTGCATGTCAATGGTTATAGTTTACTTTTACCGATTTTGATTATAACAAATCAAGCTGAATTTTCCTAAAAATACTCTTCGACCTTCCAAGCATACGAATAATGAAGGAATATGTGCACACAGGTCACTTCCTCTATAAAGCATAAGGGGCTGGTTGATAGTCCGTTGAAACCCTATTTCATCAGTGTTGTCCATTTTCTTTTGAGCACTAAAATTTTAAACTCCTCCCCTACCAACTGTTAATTTGATCTGGAAAAAGAATGATCATACAAGGGTAGTGAGAAAAATGAGGAAAATATGCATGATCTTCTCAGGAAAACAAAAATGTGTTGCTTGAGAAATTAAAGCAAGACTTAAAATAATATTTAGCTTTTTGAATAATGAGACATTGCATGTTTCTTATTGGCAAAGCTGATAATATGGAAACATAACGCACATAGCTCACCATTGGAAAACATCTCCAGTTTTCAGACCTACAGTTCATATATTAGTCTACCTTGATTAGAATTCAATAATCAAAAGAACTGGATACATGAATAGAATTAGCACCCAACAAACGATTACCCCATATTGTTACAGTACAAGAAGTAGAAGTGTGCTCAGCACTGTTAGAAGAATCCCAACCGATATAGGTATGTTGAACAACATGTTTAGTGCAAAAGCAGATCCAGTGACTGCCATACAATTAGAAAACAACTAGTATTAGAAGGCATCCAAAAGATAATATAGATGTAACTATCCCTTGTCCTTTATGTGTTGTATTTAAAATAAAGTAATTCATTGATGTTTGAAAATATTAACCTTTAGGAATGTTAGTTGCAACAACAACCACTTAGCTAGCATCCATAATACAAAAATTTATCTTTCTAATTAGGATACTCTACTTTGTAATGTTCAACAAGATGCATGTCTGGAACACAACGAAAGTCACATCATTGAACATATTATATATTGACATCAAAATATGTATTCATGTTATTCATATCAATTTTCAAACATAGACCGACTTGTACTGACTCCCTGTTTAGGAGAGATTTAATAATCAAAGAAAATACTGATGCCACATGAAACCTTTCTTGCTTTAGCTCTTTACTCTTGATTGAGAGTTTTCCTTTTGTCACAAACCAAGCATAAAAAGTGATCTGTAAATTGGATTAGTATTCTATGATAAGAACAATAAAAGAAACGATAATTTCCCACAAATAGAAAACTACAGTATCCTTTTGACTCCTAAATTTCTTATCCTTCTGTGTTAAAAGAAAAATATAAATTTCTTAGCGTTTGTGTTAGTATGAATTCATATTGTTGTTTCTATAAAAACAGTCCCAAAAATATAACAACAATAATAAATAGATAAAAACTGGGCAAAATAGAGTTAAGATATATATATTCAATTCAAAAATACTGTGTACAACAGCTGTCCTCAATCACACATATATATATAGCTATTACATCTTGAAGTCTGGAAGCTTCTTGCTTTCTAGAAAAATCTAAATTCTGGAAACTTCTTTTTACAACAACTCTCTTTTTTCAAAATTGTTTTTATTTCAAAAAATAGCTCCAAGAAGACTCTAGAAATATTCTTTTATTTTCTAGACAATCTTAATTATCTCTAACATCCCCCCTTAAGATTGGCTAGAAAGAAAGAAAATTCAAAAGAGAGAGGAACATTATATTACTATCCCCCCTTAATGTTCACCTCAATCATGCCTAGCATACCCCGTAATTTCAAAAATTTGGCCTGAAGCATACTCTTAGTAAATATATCTACCGCTTGGTCTTCACTTGGACAAAATTGGAGATTAACAAAATTTGCTTGAACAAGATCTTGAATATAGTGAGCATCAATCTCAATGTGTTTTGTTTTAGCATAAAAACAAGATTATTTGCAACTTGTATAGCACTTTGATTATCACAATACAAAGGAGTAGCTGAACTCTGTGCAAAACCAAGTTCAAATAAAAGGTTGTGAATCCAAACTGCTTCCTTTCCAGCTTCTTTTACTGCTCTATATTCTGCTTCACATGAGGACAATGATGTAGTTGTTTATTTTTTGTTGCTCCATGCAATTGGACCTGACCCAAGCTAAAAAATATAACCACTAGTAGATTTCATGTCATCTATATCACCTCCCCAGTCTGAATCTGTAAAGACAATCAAAGAAACTGAGGACTTGTAACTATAATGTATGCCATAGTAAATAGTTCCACGAATATATCGCAAAATCCTTTTGGCAGCCAACTAATGACTTTCTTTTGGTTCCTGCATAAATCTAGATACCATATTGACCGCAAAACAAATGTCTGGTCTAGAATGTGTTAGATAAACCAAGCTACCAACAACCTGTCTATATAAAGTAGCATCCACCTTCTTGGAAGTACATTCTTTAGTAAGCTTAATTCCAGATTGGAAAGGAGTAGGGGTTGGCTTGCATTCAAGCATTTTAAATTTTTCTAAAAGATCCAAAGCATATTTTTTTTGAGAAATAAACAACCCATCATGAAGCCTACTAATTTTCAAGCCAAGAAAATAATTTAATTCACCCAAATCACTCATATGAAATGCCCCTTTAAGATTTGATTTCAAATCATTAATCAACCCAATATTTGGTCCAACTATGAGTAAATCATCCACATAAACAACAACAATAATAATTTTATTTTGCACTCTCTTCACATAAATATTTGGATTTGATTTGCATTTTTGAAACCCATGAAGCTAAAAATACCTGTCAATCTTCTCATTCCATGCTCTTGGTGCTTGTTTAAGCCCATAAAGTGACTTCTTTAATCTGCAAACAAGATTAGGATGTTGTTGATCTACAAAACCTGGTGGCTGATCCATAGATATTTCTTCATATAAATCTCCATTTAAGAAAGCATTTTTTACATCCATTTGATGAATATGCCACCCAAGACTTGTAGCCAAAGAAAGAATAATTCTAGCTATATTCATTTTAATGACAAGAGCAAATGTTTCTTCGTAATCAACACCCTCTTTTTGATTGAATCCTTTAGCAACCAATCTAGCTTTAAATTTTTCTGTAGCACCATCTGATTTAAATTTTGTTTTATAAACCCATTTGCAGTCAATTACATTCTTAGCTTTGGGAAGTGGCACAAGTTCTCAATTTTTATTTTTCACCAAAGCATCATATTCTTCTTCCATAGCTTGCTCCCATTCTTTCTTCCCTCTAGCTTCCTCATATGATCTTGGGTCATTTACTTGTAATACTTTAGCCATAAGAGCACTACCATTCCTCCCTTGGATCTTTGAGCCTTGCCTATATATTTCTTCAACACTCCTTGTCTTTTGTCTAGTTGAAAAGTCATCTTCTTCATCATCACTACCTACAGAAAATGTCTGATTACAAGCATTAGTTGTTTCATTTTCAATAGTATTTTCATCATTTATAGAAGTGCACAACTCATCCTCATCAATGTAGTCTCCATTTCTTTCTAAAATATCTAAAAAATGAGAAGCATTTGTTGTTGTAGAGTGAGAGGAAGTGGCTGTAAGTTGTGAATGCTCATCAAACTTCACATCTCTACTAACAAAGACCTTGTTCATTGTCAAATCATATAATCTGTAAGCCTTTGATTCTTCACGATAACCCATAAACAAACACTTATGACTCTTTGGTTCTAACTTTTCCCTTTCTACATCAGGAATGTGTGCCCAAGCAATACACCAAAAAACTTTAAATAATCCAATGTGAGGTTTCTTACCACTCCATGCTTCTTCAGGGGTGATATTTATGAGAGCTTTGGTGGGGATTCTATTTATAATAGGTGGAGCACAAGAAATAGCCAAACCCCAAAATTTATTATGTAAACTTTTAATAAACAACATGCAACGAGCTATTTCTAAAATAGTTTTATTCATTCGTTCAACCACCCCTTTTTGTTGAGGAGTATAAGGAATTGTTCTTTGCACCTTAATACCATAATTTTCACAAAATGACTCAAATGCATAATTGCAATATTCACCCCCATTATTCATCCTTAAGCATTTAATTCTTTTCCCACTTTGATTTTCAACTAATGCCTTAAACTTTTGAAACACTTCAAATACTTCATTTTTCCTTTCAAGAAAATAAACCCATACTCTCCTATTGTAATCATCAATAAAAGTGAGAAGGTACCTAGCACCTGAAAGTGAAGGATAGTCTAGTTCACATAAATCACTATGAATGAGTTGCAGCGGATGATTAGCTCTCCATGCTTTACCTGAATCAAAAGGATCTCAATGATGTTTCCCTAACACATAGCCTTCACACACACCTTCACAAGTTGAATTTTTTGTTAATCCTCTAACCATATCCATTCTAACCATATCTTGTAATTTTCTATAATTTAAATGTCCAAGTCTAGCATGCCAAAGTTTTGACATATAATCAATCTAAGCAATAAAATCATGAGAGAGTGTATTTATCATCAACAAACCCCACAAATTTAAATAGATTCTCTTCATGGTCAACTCTACCAGTAGCAATTATATTTCTTAGGTTTTTTCTATCTCTAACAATAACTTGATTAGCAGTGACAACAAACTCATATCCAGCTTGAACTATTTTATATACTGAAATAAGATTCACTCCCAATCCCTCAACCAGTAAAACATTTTTCAGAGACCCATTTGTTACATTAACAGTCCCTATTCCTAAAATTGGAAGTTTCATTTTATTGCCAATTGAAATTTCTTGATATAAATTCTTCCCTTCACAAAAATCAATAAACAAAGATCTATCCCTAGTCATGTGAGATGATGCCCCTGAATCTAAAATCCATTCTTTATTAGAATCTGAAGCAAAGTATCCCCCCTTAACACTAGATTTACTCTCGGGTGTAGCAATTACCTCATTTGATTTCTCTTTCCTTTTTAAAGAGATGGCTACGAAGCTATGTTTATCCTTCTTTCCATCCTTAAATCTGTCTTGCTTGGGCTTATATTGCTGCCTTTCATTGTCCCTCTTCTTCAAATAAAATTTCTCCATGTGATTCTCACCTCCACAATACCTGCAAATAATGAGTTTTCTTCCATCTTCCTTTTCTGCACCATTATTTCTAGAAAAATGGTTAGAACCTTCATTATTTTGAAATTTATTATTTCCTTTATAATTCTTCTTTCCATCATTTCTAAAAAATTTACTTTTGGCTGTATATGCATGATTCTTCCTAATATGTCCTTCTTTAATAAGATGAACTTCTTCATCTAAAATAGACTTACAAAATTGATCAAAAGTTTGCTAGGGGGTATTGGGATTTAGTTGAAGAACCCTTTTCCTTGATTCCTTAAATACCTTATATGGCTAGGGAAACTTACTTTCAACCATTGCAATTAACTAAAAATCTTTTTTTGCATATTCAACACCTATTTTTTTGAGCTAAGCATTTAAAAAAGTAACTTTGTTGAAGTAATCAGACATTTTTTCAAAATTAGATGGATCTAAATTCATCAATTTTTCTTCTATACTAAACATGCTAGCAATATCCGCATCTTTATAATCCTTTTCTAAATTCTCCCACAGCTCTATTGGATTATCAACATCAACAAATATTTTATTTAGATTGGGGCTCAAAGCTTTACCAATAATACCTCTAGCTTGCTCCAACTTGCATTTCCACAACTCCTTTTCTCTATCATTTTGTTGAGGTTCCCCAATTTCTTTATTCACTATCCTCCATAAATCCTTCTCTCTTAGAGCATTCTTGACTGCAATCTTCCAATCTGCAAAAAAAAATCCATCAAAGATAGGAAAAACCTCTTTTGAAGAACCCATGTTAGCAAAAATAAGCCTTCAAACAAATATCATTCCAGCAATATAACAACCCTGCAACCAAATATCACTCCAATAATATATTATCCCTACAAACAAACCAATTCCAACAATATATTTTATTGCAACAAATCTCTCTAGCAATATTTCTAGCTGAATCTCTATCTAAACCTCTAGATGAATCTCCAGTTGAATTTGTCTCTGATACCATGTAAAAACAGTCCCAAAAATATAACAGCAATAATAAATGGAAAAAAATAGGGAAAGACAGAGTTAAGATATATATATTCAATTAAAAAATAATGTGTACAATAGCTTTCCTCAATCACACACATATATAGCTATTACATCTTGAAGTCTGGAAGCCTCTTGCTTTCTAGAAAAATCTAAAATCTGGAAACTTCTTTTTACAACAACTCTCTTTTTTCAAAATTGTTTTTATTTCAAAAAATAGCTCCAGGAAGACTCTAGAATTATTCTTTTATTTTCTAGACAATCTTAATTATCTCTAACAGTTTCTTAATGATATAAGTTGTACACAGTGCAATGTGCCTCTTGTCTAAGACTATTTAAAATGTCCAAAAAAAAATAATTGGCCTTAATTGGAAACATTATGAATGTATTTTTAGATTCGTATTTGACAGATGTTTTCCACAATGCATATCTCTGAGCCCCTCTATAGCTAATAGTGCTAGCTTTGAATGAATAATGTTGTAGCATTGTTGATGAGAAGCATTTTCAAGGAAATAACATTCTACAAAATTGCCCCATTGTAATTGCAATGTAAATCATTGCTTCAACATTTTCTTATGCATGTTTGATGCATTTTATTAGATTTTCTGACTTGTAAATGGATTGGTGTTGATGCATGCTCGGATCAAGGGTTTGTGAGTATCAGTAGTTTCATATTAAGTGTAGATTTTGTGCATCTCAAACTGTTGAAGGAACATTCATTAACTAAAAGATGGTTTTTAATTTTACAATTATGTGATGCACTTAAAATTGACTTGCTCCATTGAAAAACAAGCATGATTATGAGGAAATGTACACATTTAATAAACATACACAAATGCACAAACAATGATTTCATGTAGTACAACTTAAATTGCATTACAAACCATTCTATCAATTCTATCACTTTCTCAATATTAATAATTTTAATTAGTTATAAGATACATCTATTGTTTATTTGTAGAGCATGGGAAAAATTACAACAATTAGTGATTATGTTCAAAATTTAAATATAGGTGCACCTGTGGCAGCCATGTCATATGGTGCATATGCTGAATGTAGTGAGGCATGCATTGCTGACCAATGCGTCTTTCTTATTCTACATGAATTGATTTTTTCAACCTTTTTTTAAGTTATTAGGAATGATGTGTTTTGTGATTTTATGCGGAGTATGCTAAATATCTCTTACTGATTTCTTAAATTGGTTTTGATTTTTTTTTTGTAGCCTGCAAAACACATAATACCAGTGCCTAGGCCTGATCCTCAAAGTGGTGGCAATGCTTGCATTAGGTCTTACAACATCAATTGGTTTGGAACAGATTCTCTACATCTTTCTTTAGCACACTTATTGTCCTTCCACATGACCACATTATATGGGTTGATAATTTTGTTTTCTAAAAAGCATGACAAATTAATAGTTTTTCCAAAAATAACTTATGATTTGTGTTTCTATAATCTCCATTTGAATAAGGTTTTACTATTGTGATTATTTACATCCAAAATTTTGATTATGGTATCTCAGCTTCTTGTTATCTTTCCTAAGTTCTTAGTCTCTCCTATTTGTACACCATCCTGCATTAATTGATTTTTTCAGCCATTTTTGAAGTTTTTAGGAATGATATTTTTGTGATTTTATGTAGAGTATGCTAAATTCCTTCAAAACACATAATACCAGTGCCTAGGCCTGATCCTCAAGTGGTGGCAATGCTTACATCAGGCTTTGCAGCGTCAATTGGTTTGGAACAAGTTCTCTACATAATTCTTTGGCACACTTATTGTCCTTGCAAAATATTTATCTTGGTAATTTTGTGATGCAAGAGGTTTCTAAATTCATGATTAGTAGAAAGGATTTGTTTTTTTGTAGACCAGTATGATTCCAATAGATCTAGTTAATAATTGTCTACAAGTGGTGAACGTGTGATGCCTCAAACACCGTGGTTATAGATATAAACCACTATTAGTTTGAAGCATACCATGTGAACCTAATTTTTGTCAATAAATAGTTTTCATTTGTTGTTTTATTGGAGTAACACATTTTATTGCATGTTATGTCTAAGCTTTGAAGGATGCAATCTCAAATCCTAAATTTTAAGTAAACCTAATTAGATGTTTTACATGTAAATATTGTTTTTTAGGAAAAACTAAAAGATACAATCAAAACTAAGACATACCAAAATGTGATCTATCATAATCCATTTCTCTTCAAGGATAAAGTTGTACTTGATGTTGAAGCTGAAATGAGAATTTTGTCCCTTTTTGTGTAGGAGGAGCAAAGTACGTATATGCAGTGCGTAAATATGCTTTTCTCATCTTAAATTTCTTGCTTACTACATCTTTGACATTGGAGATACAAGAGATATGCTTTTCCATGTATTTTTTGTTGGATGTTTGCTATTTATTCTTGCAAAAAAACATGGTTAGTGATTCACATGCAGGCTATTTTTTAGCTCTTCAGTTTCATTCACAACCTACTCGTTGACAACTCACTCATTTCAAGTATCCCATGGGAAGAAGATACTAGAAGAGAAGAAATTTTAAGTTTGTTTGCAAGTGCTCCTTTTTAGAGATATACAACAAGCAATTCGTTGATCTCCTAGCTAGAGCCATCATCAAGAAATTTGCAAGCAAGAAAGTGACATCTTTCTATCAATTTATTCTAGACAACTACTCTAAGCATTTTGTCGGTTACTTACAATGCAATCTTACCTGGTATCTTCTAATGCAAAGATGAGCGAAGATGCTAAGAAGGGATTATATGTTGAAAATATTTTAGAAATTGAGGTGAAAGGTGTCAACGATGTTATTAAGTTGCTCCTTCAGGTCATATATTGTAGTAGCGTCCTATTTCTAATTTTTTGCATGATGAAAATTTTTCATTGTCAAGGAAGACATATTTTACAAAGCTAATTTTATTTTTTCACTTCAGGGCGCTACAAACAAAAAACTTGCAGCAACAAATATGAACTATGCTACTAGTTGCTCTCATAGTATATTTACTTGTATCATTGGAAGTAGGGTAAATCATATTTCTATTTTTCCAATATTTTGTGTCAGTCATGCCACTTTTTTCCTGTAGTCCACCCTTGAAACCAAATTTTTCAAAATCATTTTTAACTTCAAATTGATCAAAATTAAAATTTAAAATCCTACTCTTCTTGAGAAAAATAAAGTTCCTCTTGTTGAAAGTTCTATTTACAATGGTAAATATAAGGCTTGCAAGGCATTCCTATTTTAGTTGGATATCTTTGTTACTTACATTGGAAAAAATGGTATATATGCTTTAATTTACCATTTTGATGAATATATTTGGTATTTTTTTCTAGTGGGAATGTCAATCTGTAACTCATCATAGATTTGGATGCTTGAATCTGGTTGACTTGGCATGTTTAGAAAGGTACTGTGTCTACTGTAGAAAATTGTGAAGGATTTTTTTGTGATTGCACTTTTTGCAAGTACAAATAAATGCAAGATAATTTGGAAGTTGAACAACTTATAATAATTGATTTGATAGGAAGAAGAGTTAAAGTGATGAGGATGAATGCTTGAAAGAGGCCGCTGAAGTAAATAAGTCACTTTCAACTCTTGAGTATTGTAGCTTCTTCATTGGAAATAGTGGCAAAGCCTTTACAAGAAATTACTTGCATAATTGTGTATTGGGAATGAAAATAATTGATGCAAGTCTTCCAAGCATCTTCAAGTGTCTTTGCACCTGCAATTCTTGGAAATAGACTCTTATCTAGACCTTACCAAGGCAGTGACCAAGCCCAAGTTGTCAAGCTACATACATTGAAGAGAGATTTGAGAATTTAAAGATTCAAGAAGCAGAAAGTGTGAGTGAATATTGTGTCAGAGTAAAAGATGTGGTCAATAAGATGGCTAAACCTAGAGAAACTGTGAATAATGAGGTTGTGATCAAAAAGGTGTTGAGGTCTCTCACACCAAGATGGAATCATGTCACCATAATCATGGAAGAAAGCAAGGATTTGACAACCCTTCAATTCAATCACCTCGTTGGATCTTTGATATCACATGAAGAAAGACTAAAAGATTATTTTGGAGAAAGTGTTGAGAAAGCCTTTTCCTCCAAAGTAAAAATCACAAAGAATGAAGATGGTAGCAATAGTAGCAAAAGAAATAAAAGCCAAGGTAAAGGTCAAAATAAAAATAATTCAAGAGGTAGAGGCAGAGGTGGTTCAAGAGGTAGAGGTAGAGGAAGATTTGCTAAAAGGAATGTTCAATGTTACTATTGTAATAGGTATGGACATTTTGAAAGAGAATGTAGATTAGAAGAAGGTAAAAATGTTAATTATGCTTAAGAAAGTGATGAAAAACCTCCAAATAATTTATTTTTATCTTATTCTAAAGGTGAAAATACTAGTAAATATGTTTAGTACCTAGATTTTGGATCCTCCAACCATATGTCAGGAAATGGAAAGTTGTTTTCAACAAAGGATGAAAGTTTCAAATCAAATATTTAGCTTCGTGATGATAAATCATTGGTGATTGTTGTAAAAGGAGTTATGGAGATCCACACAAAAGAAGGTATGGAGAGTGCTAAAGACATTTATTACACTCTTGAGTTAAAACATAATTTTTTAAGTGTTGGACAATTGTGTGAGAAGAACTATAGAGTTGTCTTTGAAAATAAGACATGTACAATTTATGATAAAACTCAGGGCAACAGAGTAGTCATAGTTGTTCCTATGATGAAAAATAGGATGTTCCCATTGAGATTTGGTGAACATAATAGCAACCTTGCCAATATGGAATATGAGGATACAAGTTGGTTGTGGCATCTAAGGTATGGCCATTTAAATTTTCACATTTTGAATCTTTTGACCTCACAAGCATTAGTTTTTGGTTTGCCCAAGGTTGAAGAGCACAAGGAGGTTTGTGAAGGATGTGCTAAAGAAAAGCATGCAAGGGAAAAGTTTCCAAAAGGCACTGCATGGAGGGTCGATTACAATCTTCAACTTGTTCATTCAGCTATCTGTGGTCCTATGCAAACAAAGAGTTTGGGTAAGTCATCATATTTTATCACTTTTATTGATGATTACTCATGAAAATGTTGGGTGTATTTTTTGAAGGCTAAGGATGAAGCCCTTGATATATTTAATAGGTTAGGGTGCAAAATCAAATGTTTAAGAACTGATCGTGGAGGTGAATTTTGTTCAAGAGCCTTTTAAAGATTATTGTGATATGAATGGCATAAGAAGGCAACTCACCATTGCATACACACCTCAACAAAATGATGTAGCTGAAAGGAAAAACCGCACAGTCATTGAAATGGCAAGGAGCATGTTACAAACCAAGGGATTGAGTAACTCTTATTGGGGAGATGCAGTTGCTACATCAGTGTACATTCCCAATCGAAGTCCCACCAGTGAACTTGAGAAGATGACTCCTTATGAAGCATGGTATGAGAAAAGGCCTAATGTTAATCATTTCAATTTTTTTGGTTGTTTAGCTTATGTTAATGTACTTGATCAGAATAGACAAAAGTTAGATGCAAAAAGTGAGTCATGTAGTTTTGTTGGGTATAGTGAGGAAAGCAAAGCTTACAGGTTATATAATCCTCGCACTAATAAGCTTATTGTTTCAAGAGATGTTATTTTTGATGAAGGGGGAGTTTATGGTCATCAAAAAGGCCATATGGAGAAGTCAAAATCTATTTTGAATGATGATATTGATTATGAGCAGCCCACTAATGTTGTTGTTCCAATTGTTGTAAATCCACCAAGTATCCCCTCATCTAATTCTTCAAGTCCAACTTCAACTCCAATTTCTAGAAGGAAGGTAAGAAGTTTGAGTGATATTTATCAAAGGAGTGCAAATCAAGAACATGAAAAAAATCCAATAGGTGAGACAGTTAATTTTTCTTTATTTACCAAGGCTGATTTTGAACCATCATGTTTTGAAGAAGCATGTACTAATGAAGTTTGGATTCAAGCAATGAAAGAAGAGATGGATTCCATTCATAGGAATGATACTTGGGAGCTTATAGAGCTTCCACATGACAAGAAGAAGATTGGCACCAAATGGATCTACAAGACTAAGCATAACAGTGATGGAAGTGTTGAAAGGCATAAAGCAAGATTAGTTGTTAAAGGCTTCACACAGAAGTATGGAATTGATTATATGAAGAGACATTTGCACCAGTTGCAAGACAAGAGACCATTAGAATGCTGATTTCATTAGCAGCTCAAAATAATTGGAGCATACATCATATGGATGTGAAAAGCGCCTTCTTGAATGGGTATTTAGAAGAGGAAGTATACGTGGAACAGCCACAAGGTTTTCAACTGGAAGGAAAAGAGAATCATGTCTAAAAATTAAAGAAGGCTTTGTATGGCCTCAAACAAGCACCCAGAGTATGGTATGCAAGAATTGATGGATACTTTCAGGATAATGGCTTCAAGAGAAGTATGAGTGAACCTACCCTTTACCACAAACAAGAAGGTAATGACATTCTTATTATAAGTTTGTATGTTGATGATTTGTTGTATATAGGTAGTAGTTCTAAGATGAAAGATGAGTTCAAAATTGCAATGATGAAAGAATTTGAGATGAAATTTCTTGGTTTCATGAAATATTTTTTAGGAATGGAGGTTTATCAATGTAAGAGTGAAATTTTCATTTGCCAAACCAAATATGAAAAAGATATGTTGAAGAAGTTTGACATAGTCGATTGTAAACCACACTCCACTCCAAGTGCTTATGGAGTTGTGTTGAGTAGGAATGATGATGTTGAATTAGTTGATGAGACAACTTATAGAAGTATAGTTGGGAGTTTGATGTTTCTAACCCACACAAGGCCTAATATTGCATATTATGTTTCACTTGTTTCAAGGTATATGAAAAATCCATTAGAAATACGCATGAAGGAAACTAAAATAATTTTGAGGCATGTGAAAGACAATATAGGTTTCGGTATTCATTACTACTCTTCTAAAAGATTCAATCTTGTTGGCTTTAGTGATTCAGATTGGGGAGGTAGTATGGATGATCATAAGTCTACATCTGGAAATTGTTTCTCTTTGGGTTCTGGTTTGATTACATGGAGTTCCAAAAAACAAAGCATGGTTTCTCTCTCATCCACAGAAGCAGAGTATGTTGCGGTCACTTCAGTAGGTACACAATCTCTTTGGATTAGAAAAGTTTTTGAAGAAATTGGAGAGAAGCAGATTCAATCTACAGTGATTTATTGTGACAATATAAGCACCATCAAGTTAGCAAAGAATTTGGTTCATCACAATAGAACAAAGAATTTTTATTTGAAGTATCACTTCATCCATGATTTAGTATAGAAGAAGGAAGTTGAATTGAAGCACATCAGCACTCAAGATCAATTAGTTGATATCTTCACCAAGGTGGTTGCAAAAGTTCAATTTTTGTCACTTTGAGATAAGATTGTGAGCCCTCTTACCATCAAGGGGTAGTATGAAGATAATTGATGCTACAAAGAATCTTTCTTTTCCAATGTGGCAAAAACATTTGTTATTCCTTGCTAGTAGTTTTTAGTTTTAAAGTAGTCTTTCTTCCAAGCTTTGTTTTATTCCTGCTTTCTTTGAATAAAGCATGCATTGCATGCTTAGCTTAGGAAAGTTGATTTAGGATTATTTGTAATAAGGGAAAACCTCAACAATTTTTGTTTTTAAAGCTTTCCTTTGTGGGCAATGTACTATTTTTTGAGGCTACATCTTATCTCTATATATTTTCCCCTCTGTATTCATTTCTAAGGTGCAATAAAAAATAGTGTGTGCAACAATGAATATAGGAAATTATATTATTTTTTAGTATGTGTCAATTTCTTTTTTACAAATTTGTAAGTGAATAGTTTGTTGTTATTTTTTCTTCTTCCTCTGATGTTAATTTCACTCAATCAGCTGGTTTAGAAGAGAGGGCGTCTTCAGAATCTACAGGGAAGGCCTTTACAATAATTTACTTGCATAGTTGTCTATTGGCAAGGTATTTACATGCACTTCATAGAAAATAGTACTCTTAGTGGATAGATTGCTCCAAAGTATTGAAATTCCAAACATCAAGATGGAAGATCTTCGATACCAACTCTAAAAATTGAGTTGAATTAATGTGCATATTCCTTATTTCAAATCTAGAATTTAGTCAATAAAAGTTGAGGTGAATTGATGTGCATATTCCTTATTTGAAATCTAGAGTTTAGTCAATAAAATTTGAGTTATACTTGGACCTTGCAAAGTTGTTCCTACTCATAAATTGATAAAGTAGAATTTTCTTGCATATTCCAAAGTTACTCCTACTAATGTTTACAGATCAACAAAAGGCATATTAGTTTCTGCATTGGGAACTGATTAAGAAACTATTTACAATGTTAAGCCAATAACACCATTCAATTTGACAAAATTTCCTAAATTTGTTTGCCCTACAGTAACATGAACATCAAACATTGCTTAAGGTAGGGACTCTTGCTGGTGCACAAATCTTGTTCAATTAAGTAGACAAGATGTGACAACTTGGTGTAGAGAAAATGTGACACTTAAAGATGATGGGATCAATATATTAATTTCTTGTGACTATGGACATGAGTCGTTAACTACAATTTAATAGTGATTGGGCATTTGAGGATGATTTGGAGCAAGTAATATCATCAAAATGTTGGAAGGAATTCCAATGCAGATGAGAGCAGATGCAGTGAATAGCGTGGTGTATGAAACAAATTCCAGGCATAAAGATTGAGTCTGTGGTTGTGCTGGAATTGTTTGGCAGCTGCATCAACAACTTCTCAAATTACAGGCAGAAAAGGCCATTCTGCAAGCACAGATCAATGGAGCTGTTGCACTCCTTTCCAATCAAAACAACAAGAAGGGCCTTTTGAAGCCATAGTCTAAGACCAAAGGGCCATTATGAATATATCACATTCCACTCAAGTGCTAATGGTCTTTATACTTAATCACAGTAGTATAATATGTATCCATCTTTTGTTTTTCTAGATTAGAATAGACTTGAAAAGAAGATTGTAGTGGGTATATTTGTTTGTTAGATTGCTCTTCTCTTCTGTTATATGGTTGATTTTTTTTTACATATGTTTTATTATGTACTCAGGTATTGGGTGGAATTCCCACTCTACTGCATGATTACATACATTTATATGTATCTTTAACTAAATATATGCAGTCACATAGTACAAAAATATTATGGCCTTGAGCATACTCAACTTAAATGTTAACCTTTAATTATGGCTATGAAAAATTCATGAGGTTCTTAAACTAGTGAAAATTATATCATTCTTTATCATTAATGGGATAATTGTTATAACAGAAAAATATTCTGGCCTTGAGCATACTCAACTTAAATGTCAACCTTTAATTATGGCTGTGCAAAATTCATGAGGTTCTTAAACTAGTGAAAATTATATCATATTTATCATTAATGGGATAATTGTTATAATGGATTGATTTAAAGGTAAGATGGTCCTAAAGGGGTGTTTTTAAACCTCGAAAAGATATTTAAATTTTAGTTGGAATGAAAATTGTATATTTTTAAATTTATAAAAGAAAAGTTATATTTAAAGGATTTTTTTTGGTAAAATTGAATGGTTTCAAATGAGTTCATTAAAAATTAAATTTTGTTGAATATAGGATTGTGACATCAAAAAAGGAATTGAAATACAATTTTATTTTTTGAATATCATTAATCTCTATTTTTTCACCTAAGTTATTTTGTGATAGTCTGTAAATGTTTTGTCTATTAAACATTCATACCAACCTTCTATATTATGTTAAAAATTTAAATAGATAAAAATAATCTTCCACTTTAAGGTGAAGAGAAGTCAACATTTTGAGGGTTCTAGACAACAAAGCACAAAGACTAAGCAATACAATCATTAGGATGATTTTTCATACTTATGTTTCTAATTTTTTTTACTTGAGTAGAGGCCTTAAGCAAAAGTATGCATTTGTTAGTTTTATTATCAGCAAGAAAGTTCAAACATCTAGATATGTTGAGTTGATGAAGTTGATAAAAAAATTAGAATATTTTTATTTTGAATCACTAGGAGCTTGAGTTTGATGCATTTAGCCCCTTGGTTAATAGAGAATAATTGTTTGATTGGCTTGAAGTCCTTGTAGATCAAGTTCTTGATATTTTATTTAGCTATAAGGAATATGCCCCAAAGAATTCACGTCTAAAGAAACACCTTGTCATATGAATATATTGGTAAGTAGATTTGTCACTTTGAATTTTTTGAAAAAACAATGATTCACCCAAAGAACTTGTGAAAAAAAATACCTACAAAAATTGGAAAGATCACCATTACATTAGGGATCTTTTGAGTCTATGGTTGAGAGAGGAAGATTCCTTATATGAAAAGGTTTTAGGGTTTTTTATGTTTTCTAAATCCAAATATCAAAAAGAAAAGGAAGAACTCAAATCAAATTTAAATAAAAATGCCTTAATAGTAGATGCATGAATATTAACTTAATTTTAAAAAACTTATTAGAACCAATAGTATTCATCACATAATCATAATTTTCATTCCTAAATCTATGTGATGAATTTCATAACAATAATAAAAGGAAGTGTATAAGAGTGAGTTCTGCACCCCTTACGCAAATTCCCCTTTCACATACCCTCACCTTAGAAAATAAAATTTGAAGGCAAAATTCCACATCACCTACATGTCTTCCATCCACTTGGCATTTGTCCTATGCATCGGTGAGAGAATATTTGTTTGGGATCCATGCATGGTGTGCAGACATTTGCACAACACACTGCTTTCCCTAACGAATTCCCACATCTGAAGTTGGTAGAGGTGTTACACACCTAATTAGGGTCGAATTGTAATGTCCCTCTTTGACCAAATGACTTGAAAAATGGCATATTCTTCTTCATTCTACCTTCAAATTCATCCATGCTCACTTCATTTCATCCTCTAGACATTCAATCACTCCTTTCTTCATGTTTTCACTCTCTCAAACAACATTCTAGACTTCACTTTGAGCATTGCAGCAGCTTCAACACTCTATCAACTCCACATTGCAAGTGTGAGCCAAGCCATAGAGGTTGTGGGATTGGAGTCTTTTGAGACCTCTCTTCATCACCACTACAGTTGTGGTGAATTTTCCAAGTCTATACCTTGCATTCTCCTCCATTGGGTAGTGATCTTTTGGGTGGAGGTAGTAATGCTTCACTTCTCTCCTTTGTGATTTGATTGAGTAGCATAATATTGTTTGTAGTGTTTTTTGCTTCCTTTTCTTTCCTTTATTGGATATTATAATTCTTTTATTTTTGGTTGTCTGTGGATGTGGAAACACCAAAATGGGGGTTTGACTAAAGCAGGTCTCTATACAGCCCCAACAATTCTCCCCTCTTGCTTGTTTGTAGGTGAACATATGTGTAGAGCTAACTAGTGAACTAGCGCTTATGTGACTTAATATTTGTGACTCTAGTCTTTATCTACTTGCTCTATTACTTATGTATTTACTTTCTATATTTTGTTATCTTGTCACTTTCATTAAAATCAGTCAACTAGGCTATTTAATTAGTTTTTCTCTAGAGTTTTTTATTGTACTCATTGTTCTCTGATTGTACAGACGCTAATGCATAAGAGAGACACTAGCGCACTGTGCTATCATTCAAGAACCACATTGTTTTCCTCAGACAAAAAATTATCTGATGTGTAGTATTGACTTCAAAAACTAGCTCGCCTAGCCTAAATTGAAACTTAGTTATGAAGAGTGATAGAAGCACTACATAGTTCTCTTCATTCTAGATCCCCTCCCTTTAGAGTGAGGTAAGTTAGGGAAACCACACGCTCTCCACTTTCCATGACCTAGAGCCTTCAAGTGGTTGGTCCCCCTCTCCTACAGAAAGACATACAAATCTCAACATATGATGAAATAGGTTATATCAATAACAATCAAAGCAAGATACAAAGATATGACTACATTTCTTTATACAAAATGTATTGTTGATTAATATTGTGGTGATGAATGATTTCCAAAAAGATGAATGGATACAAAGATTAATACTAATTTGAATATGAAAATTTAGTAACAAAAACATAGAAAAACACTCAAAATATACAATTTGAAAGTTTTCTTTATTAACTTTGTGAAGTCATACAATTGAAAAAATTCATATGCCAAAACATGTGAGAGCTAGTAGCCCCTTCTTTATATCAAAGCCTTGTATATATAGAATTTTCCTTCCATAATTATTTTGCAACTCCTTTCAATTTATGATTTTAATAATAATTTAGAAATCCATTAAACATATAAAATAAAGTAACCTTGTAAAGTCATATTAAAATTACTTTATATTATTTCATGAAATAACAATAAAGTATGAATTGGAGCATACCCTTTTACTTAACTTCCCCTACAACAAGATAAGGTGGCTACAATTTTCAAATTACAAATCTTAACATCTTTTGTTCAAAGATCAAAATTTTGACCTTCAATCCATCTTTATTACACATCCTTAAGAAAATTTCTTTATTTTCCAAGACTAAAACAAGATCAAGAAATCCATTTCAAGAACATTTCCTTCACCACATTTTGGGCCATTGTCATAACATATGACTCAATGCCTTAATTCATCCTTGACTCCAAGACTAATACAACATCAAGAAAGCTCTTAGAATCCATTTCACATCAGCATTTCCTTCACCACTTTTTGGGTCATTGTTGTAGCATATCAGTTAATTCTTTAATGCATCCTTAACTCACCATATATATAATTTGTTCATTTGAACCATGTGAAGTGGCATTGGATATCACCCATACTACCTCCTTCCTACTGTCAAATCCAACTATTTGAAACAATTACATTAGAGAAGGAATAATATTTGTGTCAATGATAGTTTGTCTGGTGTGTGTTGGCTACTGTGATATTCAAAATTTTCTAGCACACTAACTTCTTGATTTTTCTTGTATCACTATTTTTTATAACAATTAAAAGGCATAGAAACACTAGTTTGTTAATCATGAGCAACGTTTTCTCATAATCTCCAGTAACAATATTTCCCACCACACTAGAAAAGGTAATCTATTATCGCTCATAGTCACTTTCATCCTCCCAAATCATCAAATCTATGTATTTTTTTTTTTTTTTGTCTCTATTATGAAGATGATGTAGAAATATACTTCTAATCTCATGTTTCTCTTACTCCGTTTTATGCTATCACTCTTTTACACAAATTTGGGATTCATTTTCAGAATGCCCTTGCATATGACCTGCCTCTTGCATTTGCTCTAAAAAAATTTGAAACCTGTTCAACAAATCCATTTTGTGCATATCCTGCAACCTTCATATTCCATGGGATAGAATTCTCTATTCACCCACAACCTAAGCTCCCCCTCATTTTCTTATTGTTGTGTCACTATTTTAATTGTACATCACAACCCCATTGATATTTTATGAGGTGGTCACAACCTCATCCAACTCTGATGAGGTTATCAAAACCTCTTAAACAACCCACATAAAATAAAGCAATTCCTAGCTTTCAAGACAAATCTTATTGGTTCATGAAATAAGATTGAACATTATTGTAACAACTTTGACAACTTTGAACTACCTATTTGAGGCATTTTGTTAAACGTTCGCATGTTTTGTCTATGCTTCCACATTTTACATACATTTCTATACTAGAGCATTTGTGGATATAATATCTTACAACTCCCTACTTTCATTACGTCTCACTAGAAATCAATACATTGTTCGAAAAGCTTCTATTTTTGGGAAGCTGAAAGGATGCTGACAAAGATTGTGGAATTGGGCTCTGCACCCATCATTTGCACTTGCTCGAAAGCTTCTATAAATTATTCAACAAAATCCTTTTTTGTTTATCTTGCAATTGTGCACCCTACCTATGCCTTGTATTCAACATACATGTCGACCGGGGCAACTACAGCTACAACATTTGACAAATTTTCTTAATGCTCCATACTTTTGTTGGCTGATATGGCACTCTAGCTATGTGATCTAATCTCCCCTGCTGTCGTAGCCCAACTACTCTCCAACCACTGCATTAATTTCTTCTTTCCCCATTCTACATTCTTTTCTTAAGTTTCTAGACTTCTCTATTTGTGGCATATTCAAGAAGCTTCTCGGTAGTTGTTGAAGGCTTTGTTTTGTTAAAAAAGTATGACACTGTTTTCTAAAATATAAGGGTTTGATAGTCTCTTTTTTTGGCATGGCATGAATGTATCAATGCAAGAGCACATGCATCTCTATTTTTTGAGAAAAGGCATTAATGAAAACTATGTTTTGTTTTTAATATTTATGCTATAAGTTGTTGTGTTTCATTCCTCTCTTTTGTAGCAATCTGGCATGTTTGCTTGTCTCTATTTTTACCAGCAAAGTGGTATCAAAGCAGTTAGAAAATCTTGGGCAGTGATATCAAATGTCGGAACATTTCAACACTCATCTAGGCAAGAAGAAGCTATCACATAAGAAATCAAAGGAGGTCGATAGAATTTTCTAAAGGATTTTAAGAAAGTCAATGATTAGAGAAGAGTTGTTGGTAAAAGAGGCTTGCATGTAGATTCTTTCCAGCCATGGGAGGAAAACCCCTGTTTATAAGGAGACACCAGTCAAAGAAATCAAAGGAGTCAAAAGGTTTGGAGAACCCACGATAGCATTAAAGAATAATTTTGCAAATCTTGAAGCAGTGAGCAAAGGTAGAGGAAAGTTTATTTATTTTGAAAAATCATGGCAACAACAAGTGGAAGCATTTCACATCCCTAGATTCCAATCTTTAATGGAAAAAATTATGACTATTGGAATATAAAATGAAAACCCTATTTTTCTCCCATAATTTTTGGGACTTGGTTGAAAACGGGTTCCCTTAACCAGCAAACTAGCAAGCTTATCAGGCTCTGTCACAAGCTAAAATAATTTGTTGAAAGAAAACAAGAAGGATGCTAAGACATTGTTTACCATTTAGTAGGAAATGGAGGAATCAATCTTTCCAAAAGTTTCAGCTACCACAAGATCAAAACAAGCATGGGAAAGTTTGCAAACATCTTACCAAGGCATAGTCAAGGTGAGAATAGAAAAATTACAAATGAAGGATATAGATTCAATAGATTCATTCTTCAATCATGCAATGAAAATAGTAAATCAGCTTAGATCCTATGGAGAAACTGTTGGAGATCAAAATATTGTAGAGAAAATACTTAGAAGTCTACCTACAAAGTTTGATCTAGTTGTAATAGCCATTTAGGAGGCCAAATATCTTACTCAACTATCAATAGATGAAATAATGCGATCACTCTTAGTACATGAGAAAATATTAAATCAATCAGGGACATCATCATTAGATAATGCATTCGAGACTCAACTTTCATTTGGAAGAACAAGTGGGGGATCAAATTAAAACATAGGTAAAAGATGTTTTACACCAAGAGGAGGAAGAGAAAATACACAATTTGAGAGCAGAAGACCAACATCAAGTCCACATGCTCATTTTACACCAACAAGAGGAAGGCGGAGCCCATTCTTATAGCCATCATCAAGGAGAAAGGTATGATAAATCCAACATCCAATGTCATTATTGCAATACATTTGGGCATTTCGCATCAAAATGTAGAAAAAGACAATATGAAATGAATAAGAAAAAGGCACATTTTACAAATGAAAACCAACTCAACACTAGTGAACAAAACACCATATTGATAACATGCAATGTAGCACAAGAGAGCTCCAAAGAAGTATGGTTCATAGATAGTGGTTGTAATAATCACATGAGTGGGAGTAGGAAGATGTTTTCAACAATGGATGATTCAGTAAAATCATAAATAAAATTGGGAAATGATCAATGAGTTTCGGTCATGGGAAAAGGGCCAATTAACATAAAAAGTAAGCAAAGTGAAGAGAAGCATATTTGTAATGTATAGTATTTCCCTAGATTGCAACACAATCCCATAAGCATTGGGAAACTAGTGCAAAAAGGATATAGAATATACTTTGAAAATGGTGAATGTGTGATTCTTGACAAGAAACCAAGCAATAGGCTGATTGCAAAAGTTGAAATGACAAAAAATAGGATGTTTCCACTTAGAATTAAAAGTGAACTATTCTTAGATCCACAAGGATTGCAAAAGGTTGTTGAGTTAGCTTTCAAAGCTTCATACAAAAATGAGTCTTGGCTATGGCATTTAATAGTTGGACATTTAAATTTCAAAGGATTACAACTATTGTACAAAAAAGGAATGGTATATGGATTTCCACCAATAGAGCCACTTAAGACAACATGTGAGTTGTATATTGGAAAAGCAACATAAGAAAAAATTTCTAGTTGGGGAGTCTTCTAGGGAAAAACATCCACTTGAGATAGTGGATTCAGAACTTTGTGGGCCTATGCAAATACCATCCATAAGTGGAAGACTTTATTTCTTGATATTTATTGATGATTTCAATAGAAAAGTATGGGTTTATTTATTGAAATACAAATCAGATGCATTTGTTGTTTTAAGGAGTTTAAGGGAAAATTTGAGAAAGAAAATGGATATTATATCAAAACATTGAGAACCGATCAAGGTGGAGAGTACATATCAAATTATTTTTAGAATTTTTGTAAAGAAAATGGCATAAGGAAACAATTTACAGCAAGGTACACACCTCAACAAAATGGCATATCTAAGAGAATGAATAGAATTGTCATAAAAATGGCATGAAGTATGATAAAATAAAAACATCTACCAAATAAGTATTGGGTTGAAGTAGTTGCATGTTTGGTATACATATTAAATAGATGTCAAACAAAAGTAACTTGATAAATAAAACACCAAAAGAAGCTTGAAGCAAAAGGAAGCACAATATAGCACATTTGAGAGTCTTTGGTTGTGTATCATACTCCTTGATACCTTAAGAGTTGAGAAATAAACTAAATGATAGAGGAGAGAAGTGTATATTTGTAGGATATGATGAACAATCCAAGGCATATAAGCTATACAATCCTATCACAAAGAAGTTGATAATAAGCTATGATGTTGAGTTTGTTGAAAAAGAAGCATGGGATGGCAACATAGACAAGAGAACTACAATTACAAATAGTGTTCCACAAGAGAATGAAGAGAATGAAACTCAAGTTGTGAATCCTACTACACAAGCAAATGTTCCTATAACACCTTCTAAAGAACCTACCACTCCAAATCCTACTACTCTAGTGAGTACTAATAGCAATGAGTCTTCTAATCCAACGCTTGCATCACTGAGATCAAGGTCTATAAACACTTCAAAGAAGACACATAGTCTAAGAGAGATTTATGATGAAATAAAAGAGGTTGAAAATGATGATTTGTGCACTAATTTTTCATTTTTAACACAAGTTGATCTAATTTACTTTGAAGATGCCATTAAAGATGAAAATTGGATTGCAGCCATGGATGAAGAAATTTAGTCAATAGAAAATAATCAAACTTGGGATCTAGTAGAGCTTCCTAAAGGAAAGGATGTGATTGGAGTTAAATGGGCTTACAAGAAAAGGTATAATGTTGATGGAAAAGTAGAGAAATACAAGGAAAAACTAGTAGCTAAAGGCTTCACACAAAAACTAGGCATAGACTACAATGAAACATTTGCACCTGTGGAAAGATTGGACACCATTAGAATGGTCTTATCTATAACAACTAAAAACAATTGGAAGGTTTATCAAATGGGTGTTAAATTAACATTATTGAATGGAATTTTAGAAGAATAAGTGTATATTAAACAACCACCTAGTTATGGAGCTTTGGGAGAAGAACATAAAGTATACACACTGAAAAAAGCACTATATGGTTTGAAACAAGCTCCTAGAGCTTGGTACAATAGGATAGATTCTTATTTTGTGAACAATGGGTTTAGCAAGTGTGACAATGAACCAAATTTATATTTCAAAGTGAATGATAGAGGAGAAATATTGATAGTGTGTTTGTATGTACTTGATTTGATATTGACAAGTGACATGTCAATTGACTCATTCAAGGCAACCATGGAAAGAGAATTTGATATGACCGATTTGGGGCTCATGAGATATTTTCTTGGGATAGAAGTTAGCCAAAATGAACAAGGCATATTTATATGTCAAATTAAGTATGCTAATGACTTGTTGAAGAGATTTAAGATGACAAATATGAATCCATCTCCTACACCTGTTGCATTTGATTTAAAACTTAGCAAGGATGACAAAAGTCCTAATGTTGATGCAAATTTATTCAAAATATTACTTGATAGCCTCATGAATCTAACTATCACAAGACTGGATATCATGTATGGGGTGAGTCTCATTTCTAAAGATTCATGGACAAACCAAAGGAATCACATTGGAAAGATGGAAAAAGAGTTTTAAGATACATAGCTGGAACAAATAGTTTTGGAATCTTGTATACATCTTCAAATGACTGCAAACTGATTAGATATACAAATAATGATTGGGGAGGTAGCATGGATAATAGAAAAAGAACTTCAAGGTATATCTTTCATTTTGGATTAGGTGCTATCTCTTGGTCATCAAAGAAACAACCAATTGTGACACTCTCATTAGCTGAAGTGGAATATGTTGCAGCCACATCAACAACTTGCCAAGCAATATGGATGAGAAGAGTACTTTCATATTTGAGGCATCCACAAGAACCTACAAAAATTTATTGTGATAATAATTTTGTAATTGCTTTATCTAAAAATCATGTCTTTCATAAATAGAGCAAGCATATTGATACATGATATCATTTCATTTGAGAATTGGTGAACAATGGTGACATATATCTTGAGTTTTGTATGTCCAAAGAACAACTAGTAGACATTTTCACAAAGCTGCTTGCAAAGAATGTTTTTGAACATCTCAGGGAAGGAATTGGAATAGTAGACATATATGGTAGTGAAGATTAAGGGGGAGTGTTGGTTGATGTGGTGCTACAGCTATACAAGTCTAATCTCCCCTGCCATCATAGCCCAACTACTCTCCAACCATCGCATTAATTTCTTCTTCCCTCCATTCTTCTCTTAAGTTTCTAGACTTCTCTATTTTTGGTGCATTCGAGAAGCTTCTTGGTAGTTTTTTGAAGGCTCTGTTTTGTTAAAAAATATGACACTCTATTTTTGAAAATACAAGGGTTTGATAGTCTATTTTTTTAGCATGGGATGAATGTATCAATGCAAGAGCACAGGAAACTCTATTTTTTGAGAAAAGGCATTAATTAAAGTTCTATGTTTTATTTTTAATATTTATGCTATAAGTTGTTCTTGTGTTTCATTCCTCTCTTTTGTAGCAATCTAGCATGTTTGCTTGTCTCTTAATGAAGGGTACTCCCCTTACAATCTAAAACTCACCAAAAAAAAAAGATAATGGTACAAACAAAATGCAAGAAAGAAAGAAAATATTTTCTATTATTGCTAAAATGAAAATGAAATTACAACATTATATTTGCCATCACATGGGCTTTATGATTACATATTAAATCTACAAATTTGTAAATCGGAGCCACCATCTACTCTACTCTCACTTCCCCTCTATAGTCCCCTTTACATCCTTTATTTGGAAGGTGTAACCACCCTAGAATCTTCTGGAAAGTGTAACTTCCTCAGGAAGATATTTTGAAATTTTATTAATTTTGGGATTACAACTTCGAGGGATCATAACTTTTGATCCAATTGTCGGATTTTCATTTATAATACCTTTTTGGAAAGCTCTTGAAAAAGTCTTGTGCCAAAAAGTAGGGCTTAAAGGCTAGCTACTTTCATTTTCCACCAATTTTTAGGCCCATATGGAGCTTCTAAGTGCCTCAAAATTGACCCCGAAGATTTTACTAGGATTTTCAAAACTTAAAATTTTAATATTTTTCAAATGACAAATGGTATTGAAGTGATTTCTTCGCCATTAGCTTCAATTTACCATTCTAGAGGTCTATGAAAGATTATGTAGCCAATTGTGCATAAATGTGAACTTACTAAAATAGTAACCCTACAAAATTTAGCCTTATTGAAAATAAATAACATTATTGTTTGGGTGATGCAAGATTGCTCTTACACCTTGGATGCTCTTGCATTAGACACCTAGGGTAATTTGAAAAGTGACCCTGTCACTTCACGGGAGTTAGAGGAAAACCAAGATGGTTAACGTCAGACTCATAACCATGATGAATCTTCAACAAGCCTTCCTCTCCATTTCACCAAGTACTCTACATATTGCCTGTTTCTTGTGCTTCTTCCCACATGGCTATCCAAAATGTCTTCTATCTCCTCATTTTTTGAAGTAGGTGCTAGAATGTTCCACTGTGCCTCTATTATTTCTTCATCAATTCCTCCCTCATATTTTTTAAAATCTAAGATGTTAAACACAGGTAAAATATGAATTCCATCAAACAATTCTACCTCATATGCATTTCCTGAATCATGCTTCTTCAGGATCTTGCATGGTCCAAACTTCTTCATCATCAACTTTTTGTATGTACCAATTGGAAACCTTTCCTTTCGTAAATGAGCCATGACTTCATCTCTGTGAGTACCTACAAATCTGTACAAAGCTTCAACTCCAACACTAGCTAGCAATGGGGTTAGTAATGTAAATGCATAAATACTCCTATGAAATAATGCATAATGCCTCTCAAACAAGATAACAAAACAAACTAATTGGAAGCATGAAATAAACATAATGCACACCTATTCCATAGTGGATTGATGTCACTATGTTGTGAAAAGTGACCCTTTCCCACCCTTGATAAGCTCAATGATAAAATGCCTTGAAGATGAAGTGGACAAAATTAGCTCTCAATGTCATGAGAGTAACTTTGCATGAATTGTGGATGCTAAAATGAGGAATGAGACCTCCTATTTGTAGAATATCAAGTTGGAAGAATAACCAAAAGAGAGAAATGTGGGACAAAGATTCAAATAGTAGGAAGGAGCGACTTGTCACCATGTGAGTAGATGGAGGATGTGCAAGTTTTGGTCAATGTGATAATAAATGACATTAGGTGGCCTTTTTAAATTTCAAATTTGGCATGTTGGAGGGAGAAAAAGGGGCTTAAATTTCAAGTGGGGGACATGTAAGAAGAGAATTAATGCTATTTTGGAAGGGACAAGTCAACTTGATTTGAATTCAAATTTGAGAGAATATTCTCCAAAGATGCTTGTTGAGGGAAACGAGGATTTAATAAATTAATTAAAATCCTTTATTTGTGCAAGTGGGAAAATCTAGAGAATGTGACATGCATTAGATTAAATTTATTCATGATTTAGTTAATTTAAAAGAGGATTAGGTGATTTAACTTATTTAACTTAGATTTAAGGATTAAACTAAATCAAAAGGAGATGAAAGATCATTTTATATTTAATTAAATAAAGATTTGATTTATTTAATCAAAGAGGGTGATGTTAGGATCAAATTAAATAAATTTGATTTATTTAATTTAAATGGATGACTTTAGAGATTGAATTTAATGAACTTGATTTATTTGATGAATGGATGAATATAAATTCGTTAAATGCATGATGCTAATTTTGCATGTCTACATTTTTCCCCTCTTTGAAGCAATGCACTTGTTGCATTGGTTCAAAGAATAAACTTATCGCAATCAAAATTCAAAAAATTTATGATTTTTCAGATGCCCCAGCAAAAAGTACACTAGTACATTTCCCCCTTGAGAGATCAAGCAAAAAAAATTGATTTGAAGATCGATCTTGCAATAAAGAGGTTCAAGATGGACATATGGATGGTTATGATGATGATGAAAATGAGATGGTTTTAAGATGCTTAGAATAACCAACCTATATTATCCTAAACAACTTAAATGATGATATGATGTGATGATGCCTATATGATTATGCAATGGATGTTTTATGCAAATGTATGATTTATGAGATGCTTAGACTAACAAAACTATATTATGATGATGAACATGCATGTGAGATTATTGATGTTTCTTATATGATATGATGTGATATGCATTATGTTAATGGTTTGTGGATGCAAGATGGATGCATTGGCAATGATGATTAACTATCCTGGCATGATGTTAGTGCAGAAAAGAAGAAATGAGAAATGAGATGATGACAAGAGGATCCAACAAGCCAGCTTTATGATTGATGATGATGAGAAATGGGTGATTTTCTTATCAAGAATTGTTATTTTAAAAGGGTCACTTACCTTATGTTTGATAACACGCATAAGCACAATGCATCAAGGTATAAAGAACTAGGATGGCGTTGCACTTAGTGTGATGGACTTTGAATAGATAGGAGTGCTTTTGTTCACACCTAACATACGAAAACCTTGCTAGGATGCACTTTAGAAGTTTCAAACATCTCAGACCAAAACACAGAAAGGTATAACCTATCAATGCAATAGTCAACAAGCTACTCAAAACACCCTCCATACATATCTAACAAAGCAAGTATTCATCAAGTTATATTACAAGAATGTCCAACAAGCATAGCAGAAAAAAGAAAATGATCATTGCCCCGTTCCTGTCTCTCTAAATCCATTTGTTTGGACATCATCAAGAGGTTATTGGAATGAGCACAAATAGATAAGTCAAAAGAAAAAGAAAAAGTAAACAAATAAGTTGATGTTCTTCAATACCACTAACCAAAAGGAAATGTGTTTTTAAGGATAAGAACCAAAACTATTGCCAAAAGATAATGCCCATTGTAGGAAAGATACATCCTAGGACATGTTAGTGGATGGTGGCACGTCATTTCGTTTATCCAAAGTGTTCCTTCTGATAAATAATTCCCATTGTAGGAAGGATACATCATGGGACATGATGTTATTAGATGATTGATTGGGACTGATTGGATGATGGACTATCGACACAAAGAGTTGACTAACTTGTTTACGTACTAACCTAAACCTGAGACTTGATGTTTTGAGTTTTCACTTTTAACCTGCTAGACTTGTTTATGACTATTTCACCAAAGGTTGGGGATGATGATTGATTTATTGTGAATGATGTTATTGCAAGTGAAAGTGAGATGAGATGGATGGATTTTTTATTTTATTTTATTTTATTTTTCAAATATTTGGATGTTTTTGGAGTTTTGACATGTTTTGAGGTTGTTTTTGATTTTTTTGAGATTTTCAAATGTTTTGATTTTCAATTTTCCAATGCTTTGGCGTTTTCTGATATTTTGACCAAGAGACTAACCTAAAGACCTATCCTAGGGGCCTCAGGGTCTAATCAACAAATTAGCCTTGCCTACATTATACATGCAGAGACCATGTAGTTCGACTGACGACTTGATTGATTTACAGATGAAGATATACATGATGAAATGTTAGTTTATTATGACAGACTCCTAAAGGACTGACCTAAGTGTCTTAGGGGATGATCATAGATCAACCTTGCCTACATTCAAGGCTCGAAGACCCATAGTCTGATTGACAACTTGATCGATTTACAGATGAAGATATACATGATGAAATGTCAGTTTATAATGACGGACTCCTAAAGGACTGACCTAAGTGTCTCGGAGGATGATCATAGATCAACCTTGCCTATTGTCAAGGCTCAGAGACTCGTAGTTCAACAAGATGACTTGGTTTTTTGACTTTTTGACTTTTTGCCCTGTTTTGGGATTTTGATATGTTTTGAATGTTTTTAGATTTTGTGATTTTTTGATGTTTTTGGATTTTCTAATTTTAGGATGTCAAGAATATACATGAATCTGATCTGATGAGAACATGCCCCCAGCATGATGCAATAGACTACTTTGATAAGGGTAAGACAAACTAACGTTGAGAATGGGCCAAGTAGTACTAGGAGGGATCATGATATGAACACATGACCAAGCTATGATGTGGATACCAAATGGATGGGTGATGGATGGAGATCTGAATGCAATGGATAATGGAAACATAATGGATGGATGATGTCAAACAAGCCATCAAACTCCAGGTGGATGGAAAGTGCTTATTTACACAAGGTGTCTGTTTTCCAGGTTTTCACTAAGGTACTTGTCCAAAGTGCCACCACAGTGGTTTTCACCATAGGACAATTTTTTCTCTTTACTATTTTTTAATCCTTTTCCTTTTTTTTTTTTTTTTTGATTTTTTTGTTGTCACTAAGATGCCTGTTTGCCAAGTTTTCGCCAAGGTAACCTTTTTTCAAGACATTTTCTTTTTTTTTAAGATTTTGTATTCTATACCTTGAAAGATTGGGCATAAAACTTTTTGAGATGAGAGTTGTTCATGGGCTCTTTCAAAGGTTCCCCTTCAGATGTTGATAACTGATATGCCCCTGACTTATAGCTTGTTGTGATAGCAAATAGTCCCAATCAATTGGGTTCAAATTTTCCTTTACTGTTTGGATTTTGGACATTCTTCTGATTTTCCTTTAGTACCAGTTCTCCAACTCAGAAAGTCATGCTTCTGATTTTCTTGTTATAGCTCCTCTTGAGTCTATTCTGATAGACTTGCAAATGATTTAAAGCATTTATACACTGCTCATCTAGCAGCTCCAACTCATTCAGTCTTAATACTTGGTACTCTTCATCCGTGATGAGGCTTTACAATGATATTCTTAGTAACGGGAGCTTGATCTTAATGGGGAGTACTACTTCTGATCCATAGATCAAGGAGAAGGGAGTGGCGTCAGTGGGTGTGTGGATGCTAGTTTGGTAGGCCCAGAGAGTGGGATTTAGCTGTAGATGCCAGTCACGACCTACATCATTGACTATTTTCTTGAGGATCTTTAAAATGGTTTTATTTGTGGCTTCTGCTTGGCCATTTCCCTAGGGATAGTATGGGGTGGAGAAATGATGTTGGATTTTGAATTTTGCACACAAGTCACAAAGATCCTGATTCTTGAATGGTGTCCCATTATCTGAGATAAGGGCTTGTGGGACACCATAGCGACAAATGAGATAGTTTAGGATGAACTTTGATATTTTCTTCTTGGTTATATATGTCATGGTTATGGCTTCCACCCATTTGGTAAAGTACTCAATGGTATTTATGATGAACTTGTGTCCATTAGATGAAGTGGGAGTGATTTTTCTAATGAGATCGAGTCCCCACTGTGAAAAGGGCCATGGTGTGATGATGGGATGAAGTTCTTGAGCTAGAGCATGGATGAGGTCCCCATGCTATTGGCATTGTAGGCACCTTTTGACATAGTCATGTGCCTCCCTTTCCATTGTAGGCCAATAATACCTCATCCTCATCAATTTCTTGGCTAGGGTTATTCCACTCGAGTGTTAACCATAGATGCCATTATGCATCTCAATTAAAGAAATCAATGCCTCCTCAACATTTAAATAGTGTAATAATTTTCCTTCTATGCTCCTACACTATAAGGTATCTCCTAGGATAACGAACCGAGATGCCTTTTTGATAAACGCCCATTTTAAGCTTGAGGGTAAGTCAGTAGGTAAGACACCTATTCACAGGTAGGTATAAATGTCATGGTACCAAGGATCACTAGGACCAATGATTTCACACACAAATTCCAATTTTGGTACCTCAAATGTAGGAACAAGAAGCTACTCTACCAATAATTCAAATTTTGGGACATTATGAGGGATGTTCTGTAGGGATCCAATTGTTGCCATGGCATCTACTGCTCTATTGTTTGCTCTAGGAATCTGCTCAAATGTGATCTCGATAAAGGATTCCTTGAGAGTCTCCACCAATTTAGTTTATGGAGTGATCTTATCATCTTTAGTCTGGTACTCACTGTTCACTTGGTTTATTATCAACTGAGAGTCTCTGTATACTTTGGGGGCCATGATGTGCCACTACACTGCTATTCTGAGACCTATGGTTAAAGCCTCATATTTTGCAATGTTTTTGGTGCAGGGGAATGCCAATTTATATGATCTAGGTATGTAGCCCCCATGTGGGGTGATGAAAAGACACTAGCTCCTAATCCATGTTGCATGTATGAGCCATCAAAAATTATTTTCTAGTGGTCGGCTATGTTGAGATTAAAGATGGATTCATTTGGAAACTGGGTAAGTGCACAAAGTTGAGTCCATGAAACGTGGAAGTTTTTGCCTTCGGCAAAAAAATGAATTCGGCTTCCAAAAAACGGGATCCCGCTTTTTAATAAACGGGATCCCGAGCCTAAGTTTAAAAAACGGGATCCCGTTTTTGGAAACAGGATCCCGTTTTCGGAAATTTCCATTTTGGAAAATTTTCAAAACGGATCCCGTTTAAATTTTCAAAAACGGAAATTTCCAAAATAGAAAGTTTTAAAACGGGATCCCGTTTTGAAAAATTTCCAAAAATGGAAACTTCTAATTTTTGAAAAATTTCCATTTTTGGAAATTTTCGTTTTTGGAAGAATTTCAAAACGGGATCTCGTTTTACAAAACAGGATCCCGTTTCATAGAACTATAAAAAATGGCACTTTTATGAAACGGGATCCCGTTTTGAAACGAGATCTTGTTTTAAAACGGGATCCTGTTTTTTAAATTATGAATTTTTTGAGCTTTTTTGGCTTGTTTTTTGGTTCGGAAATGGCTTGGGACCCGAACCTAAGCTTTGGACCTAGTTTGACCTGCAACTTGAAGGTCCTGTTAATGTCACAGGAAAATAATGACTTTGGACATATGTTTGAAGACCTATTTTGCAGAATTTTTTTACGAAATTGAAACCCATTATAGATGAGACAGTGCAGATTCCAAATATGTAATTTTTTTAATAATTTGATTATTTTTTCTATTTTTCAATTAATTTCTAATGAAACTAGTCCATAAACTTGAATTATCAGGTTTTTTTAGTATTTTAATAACTTTTGATCAACATAAAATTTTGATGAACGGATTGCACGAGAGCAAAATTTAGACAATACTTTTCAGTTTTAAAAAAAAAAATTAAAAAATGATAAGTTTAGGTCATCTTATGCGTGTCGTACACGACGATTTTTCAAAATGACAAATATGCCTAATAAATATTTAATAAAAAAAAAATTCAATAAAAAATTATAAAAAAATATTAAAAGCAAGCTTTAGTGAGTCACAAAACTTTTCCCAAAAGGATTTAGAAAAATATGATAATTTAGGTCAAAATATGGATGTCGTACACGTGCATGGTATGGTATAAAAAGTGACTTTTAAACAGTGGTTTTTAGAAACGCCTATTGAAATTCAATTTTTACAATCTGGGTATTGAAATAAATTACATATTTGGAAACTAGACTCCGAGTACTACATTTTATGATTAGTGACTTTTTTGAAGATTCCATCTCTAAGTGCTTCAAATTTTAAGGTCAAAGTGTCAAATTCTAAAAATTATGGAAAACACTTCCACTTTTTGGCCAAAAAGTGGACTCAACTTCTTGCACACACCCAACTCTAAGATGAGAGGATTCTCTAAATAGATTGGTGCTTCTGCAAGCTAATCTATGATGACTTGGCCTTTAATTTCTTTCCTCTCCACATATTCAATTTCATACTCCAATAGTATCATGACCCATTTGGCCATTCTTCCAGTGAGCATTACTTTTGACAGTAAGTACTTGAGAGGGTCAATTTTGGTGATGATTTTTATTGTGTACCAGCATGTAATGTCTAAATTTCTATCAAGAAAACACTACTGCTAGACATACTTTCTTATTGAATGAGTAATTTAACTCATGCCCAACCATTGTTCTACTGATATAATAGATGGCCCTTTCTATACCATTTTCATCGTGTTGAGTTAGGAGGGCTCCAAGGGTTGTTGTTGTTGCTGACATAGAGAATTAATGGCTTTCTTGGGATCGATGGCATGAGGACTAGTGGTATAAGCAGATATTCTTTGATCTTATTGAATGCTTCTTCACACTTATCATCCCACTTCTACACTACTCCCTGTTGAAGTAGGTGAGAATGGATTATGTTTATCTACCAGTTGTGCTATGAACCTTCAAATGGATTGAAACCTACCTTGGAGACCTCTTAATTTTTTCAATGTTTTGGGTGCCTCCATCTCAAGGATTACTTTTACCATGGTAGGGTCTACCTCAATACCTCTCATTGACACTATGTATCCTAGAAACTTTCCTGATTATACGTTGAAGATGCACTTCTTTGGATTTAATCAAACCTTGTATTCCTCTAGCCTGTCGAAAATAGTATTCAAGATTGCTATGTGATCCTTCCTCTTTCTAGATTTGGATAGTATGTCATCAACATAATCTTCAACAATTTTATGGATCATATAATGGAAGATTAACATCATGGCTCTTTGGTATGTTGCTCCTGCATTCTTCAAGTTGAATGGCATCATATTCTAAAAGTAAGTCCCCCATGGACAAGTGAATACCGTTTTGTTTTGGTCTTCTTTAGCAATCATTATCTAGTTGTATCCTGAGAAACCATCCATCAAGGAAATAATTTCATGTCCTATCATCATGTCCACAATCATGTCAATGTTGGGTAACAAGAAATCATCTTCTGGACATGCTTTGTTTAAGTCCCTGAAATTTGTGCAGATTTTGATGCCCCCATCTGGTTTTGAAATAGGAACTAGATTTGACACCCATTCAAGGTAGTCAATTGGTCCAATGAATTGTACATCCAATAGCTTATTTAGTTCCATTTTGACTAGCAAGGTGATTTTTGGGCACATTTTCCCGAGCTTTTGTCTAACGGGCTTTGCTTCAAAGTATACTACTAGGTGATGAACCATAATTTTTGGATCAAGGCCAGGCATGTCTATGTAGCTCCATGCAAATTTTACATGTCTCTCTCTTAAGAAGGCTACAAGGAGTTCTTGTTATGACAATAATGACTTCACATAGAATGTGATGTGCATGGTCTCCTTTATTCCTAGATTAACTGGAATGCATTTTTCTTCTAGGATCATTGATTTTTCCTAATGAAGAGCCCTAAAAGGAAGATTGAATCCCCCATCCTTAGGAACCTTGGAGAGGTTTTCACCGTTGGATGCATCCTTTCTTTTTACTTTTTTCGGGTTGGAGAGTGCCATAGTGTGGTTTTCACTCAAGGACCTAGAGATTATTCTTAGTTTTTCACTTTTGTGACTAAGGGATTCAATCATTTCCCCATAGTATGCATGTGTATCCAGCTTGATGATGAATCTTGCTTTGTGATCCCCACATAGAATATTATCCCGCAGTCCCATGAATTTTGAGAGTGCCTCATAATTTTTTAATGTTTCAAGAATTGGTGGTCCTCGTTGGTCTTAATTGATGAGTTGGGGGTAAACTAGTTGGATTTCATGATTTTGATGATATGACTCAAAGGATAAGGTGCTAATCATGACAAGGGTGGTATCCTCGAAGAGCACGGGTAGGTTGGTTATGGGATCCTCATCATCACTACTGCTATAGACCTCAGTTACGCCAAATGTGAAGTTGTCTATGACTCAACCTATAGATACAGGTAAGCGAAGTTCGGCTGCAAATTGCTAAGGATTATTGACCTTTCTAACTAGAGGACTTTGGCCACATATGGCTATAATCAGAGGGGTACATCCAAGGGAAATATTTCTCATTTGCATCTCTAAAATCATAGGTATTATAAGCCAGTTGTCATTTTTCCCAAGTGTTTGGTTTCTGTCATAGACCATTGCGAGCATCATTTGCGAAACTTTCCTTTTGTCATCCATTGGTAGATTGGTTGTTGGTCTATTATCTTGGTATAGGAGATGAGATGGTTCCTCCTCTATGACTTCTCGACTGAGATCTCCCCAACTTTTGAAGTTGGGATATTCATCAAGGGATGTTTGAGATGTGGAGGCTTCATTTGGTTGCGAATGTCCTCATGATCTAGGACATTGCAACATGGTAACTCTCTACCACAAAATAATTTTGGGGAATTGTATAGTTTCCACAACCATTGTATTGGATGATGAATTTGATATTAGAGATGGTGGGGATGGCGGGAGTGGTAGGTGTCTCTATCACAGAAGTGGAAGCGAGAGTGGCTGGATCAATGTATGGTGTTGATGGGCCTTCATCATTTTTAGGAACTTGAAGGATTTTGTAGTATTTTCCCTGAAGGTTCTTGCAATAGGAGAATGGTTCAAGATATCCATGGATGGTGACCTCTTGTCCTTCATATGTAAATTTGACACATTGACGGAAGATTGATGCTACTGCTTGCATTGCATAGATCCATAGACATCCTAGGAGAATGTTATTGTAAGGGAAATTTATGGAATCTCAGAGAAACCTCCAAGAACAGTAGTGCCTTTGGTAACTTTAATTCTGATTAGATTGCCTCAAAGACACGTACAACTATGTCCTAAAGCATAAACAGACACAATTCATTTCCCACATTAATCCTTCTAAGAGAAGCACATGTAAATTCAAAAACAAGCAATAATAGATTCTCGAAACAGAACCAACACAAATGAAAGATAAGACATAAACTAGAACACAAAGATTTATGTGGGGAAAATCCTCTTGCATAAAAAACCCCACCCTCCAAAGATCGAGCCATTGTATTATTTAGCAACAAAAGGTTATAATGCAATTTCAAGCTCATAGCCTTTTCAAAGATTACATCTTGTTTATCCTAGAAACAACCTGGTAGCAATCTCTCCCCTTTAGATTTTTGTGATCAATCTCTTAGACCATACAATCTATGTACTATTACAATACCCCCACATAGTATACATTACATATTGACATGAGAGATTGACCATGGCATTCGATCCTTGATCAAGAGAGATTTTGGCAGCATAACCCTGCCTCTCCCTTCTTCTCATTTACAGAACATCCAATGCATACATATACACATTCATTCTCAACTACCTCTATGAATCAATTCATTTTCAACTATTAGATCATAATTGTTGAACATTAATCTCTAGCTCAGCACCACCGTCGACCATTTCCCAAACATAGAAATTTTGATTTCCTCGCATAGAAGTTTCCTCACACATAGTTCATCTTCCATGCAGAAATGGTCACAACAATCTCACAACAAACGGTTCACATTCTTCCCTCTTTGATAGGTCCAAGTCACACCACGTAGGACAGTCTTCCAATTGGTCAAAAGTGTTCAAATAGTATTCGCATGTTGGTGAGACACTAACCGCATCTCCCTGATGCCACAAGAACAATTACACATCCATGGCTATCAGCAAGAGTCACTGCCATCAGAAAAGATCATAACGAGTTCAAGAGTCATATCGGCATCAACACTCCCATCGGTAAGACTTACTCTATCAACAAGATCAACAAGACTTTTCACTGATGTCCTTAGCAGACCCATCGCCCAGACAATCGCTAGTCGCTATGAGTCATAATGAGCCCTCAAGTCATACCAATATGAACATCCGTCAGCAAGACTTAGGCTGTCTTTAAGAGTCACCCTGTAGGTTCCAAGTCACCTCGAGTCTATCCTTTGCTAGGAGTCATACCGACAATAGACCATACCATCGGCAAGACAATCATCCATCACCAAGAGTTCTTATCAAAGTCACACCTTTCACAGAAACTACTTATCACCAAGAGTCTCACCATAGATACCCGACAATAAACACATGTAACTCTATCGGCAAGACTACCGCTATCAATGAGATATCATACAGAAGCAAACCTTTCAGCCAAGAGTCTCCTCAATGACTTAAGTCACCATGAGTCTCCCTGGCATCTAATAAGAATATATTGTCAGCCAGACATCTCCCATCACTAGGACACATTCTGATAGGAGCAAGTCATACTAATTACTGCATTAGCTAGAGAAACTAAAGGTCACGCCAATATTGGCTAGACTTCCTATCATCGCTGAAACTTCATTCTGATAGTCCAGGTTATTCTGAAGGTTTAGGTTATTCCGATCGCCAAGACATTCCATAGGTCACAACGATAGTTCAAGATCAACTAGCAGATTAGCCAGACATCTCAATAGTCACACTGAAATTTCTCACAAGAGGTTTCAGCCTATGGGATTGGGGCACACAATTCCAACAATCTCCCACTTGACGAAGATCATACAGGCACCTCCAAAACACTCAAAAACTAAGATCACACTAGCTCCACCAGTTTAGACCCTGCAGCACTCAAGACACCTGACCAACAAGTTTCCACAGATAATAGCTCACTAGACAATCTACAACAAAGACTGGGCATCCAACTACAACTCACTATCCAACAAAGCAACCAAAATTCAACTGATTACATCCTTCCAGGAAACCACATGGACCTCAAACATGCTCTCATGCTCCATCAAGAATTTTGCACCAACATCCAAGATATCCACCATTCAGGCAACAATCCTTATCATCCTCCAACATGCCACCTTTGGAAGAAAGATACAAGCCAAGGTGAATAAGCACCATTCCAACGAGCACATGCAAAAGATCCCAGTGATATCATCAACAAGATACTGCTAGCACTTCATTGTGCTCAGACGCTATACAAAAGAAATATCAACTTCAAGTCCTCAAATAGAACACAACTGTGAAGTCATTCTCTAGAAACAAGATAGAAAACACCAACTAGAACAACAATCAAACTGACTGCTTCCATCCAACTGATAAACCCACATGACTGAAAATAGCACCCACAGCTTGTGCTATTCATTCCAATCTCACATACCTCAAAGGTATCAACATTAGTAAACTCATGCCACTCCAAAACCAACCCATCAACAACAAATGCAAGCTCCAAGTGCCAACCAGTCAAAGAAGACAAAACACATACAAGAACTCCCACTACCTGAGTAATTCTAAATCTGAAAGATCAAAGACATAACAAGTCTACCAATAATAGCACATAGAAAGTGTAACCATGTAGTACCAAGGAAATATCCAAAATGATATGCATAACTTGCAACAAACCACTACAAGAAACATTTCTCTCACCACAAGTCTTCATGGCTCTCCCAAGTTCTCCACACGCAACAAAGGAAAAAAGTATTGAGAACCTCCATGTCATCACCCATGAACATGAGTGAAAAAAACATGACCACAAGCAAGTGATGACTATAGCTCTGACCAAACCTCAAACCAATGTAATGTGAAACCAAACATCCAGGAAGTAAACCAAGACCAAAGAGAGAAACTCTGCACATCATATTCCTATAGAACATCCTCCTACATACACTTCTAACAGTGAGCTTTGTCAAGAATGATCTCCTTCACATCCCAAAAGAAAATCCCAAACAACATCCAACCGTTCAATCACCAAGATCAAACCAACTTCTAATATCTTGTAATAAACATGGATGTAAGCCTCTCAAAGAAGACCAAACTACTTCATTTCCCATTTCAAGAAAACAACCCATAGAACATCTCCTAACAATTCTCATCGGTAAATAACAAACCAAAAAATATCAAGGAGATAAAAGAAGTTGTACATCTTCCACTATGAATCCTCCAAAACCATTAAACAAAAATTCAAGATCCATATCATGAAAGTGAACATAAAAAAAATTTGAAAAATATAATGGGCCAAATACCTCTCAGATAAATTGTCAAGTAGACCAAGAGTGGGAACAAGAATACTTCTTCAAGATATATAATTCATCAAGACTAATCAAGAGAAATCTCCTCATAGGTCTCTATTGAACTCACGTTCAACCAAGGTGTAGGCTTCTCAGACTTTCTACTGAAAACTTCATCAAGAATACCATCAACAACACTTCTCATCTCAAGAGAAATGCAGCCTCACCTTATTCTTCATGTATCCATGAGTACTAGCAACTAATCATCTCATGCTAAATTTCAACTACATTACTCCACTATCATGAAGTATCAAGAAAATAATCAAAGCACCCAATACACAAAAAATTACCAGACCACTGTCAAAGCTCCAATCGTCTGAATAAGGAACTTATCATGATACCATGATCTACACATCCCCTTAGGAGATACCATGCTTCAAGTGACTTCACCATGTTCTCAAGTACAATGCACAATGCCAACTCTCTAAGCATCATGACCAATCATCTTCACTGTCAAAAGCTTACACAGAGCAGTGTAACCAAGCTATCCATGACATCGTGATACACATGCTATAGATTCCCATAACTGACTATTCAAGTACTCAACAATATCCATCCTCTCATCTCAAAGCAATCACACCAATGCACAAGTGACCACAAACAAGGCCAACTAACAAGTCTGCACCAGCAATGAATCAACCTCGTGGATAAAGACAGTCCACATCCAATTTATCTCATTGCAGCCAATGGGTAGCTAATCCATCAACCACATAACTCTTAGATCACAAACATTGAACATGAAAACCAATCATTGCATTGGAAACTACAACACTGATATTTCAAAGAGAATAACCACATAGACAACATGACTCAAACACTAGGTCACACCAAACCTAATTTTTCAATCATGTCCACAATGAGTACCATGATCAAGGAACCCATAGGTACCACCACAAGAATGTTGAGTGACAAATCACTTACCAAAACTTCCATGTAGAGAAGAAATCACACCTCCTCAAACCATGCACAAAGCATGCATGTAGAATTGCAACTATCTCATCCAGCAATACCCCAAAAGTTAGGGTCTAGAAAATAGCTTAATAGCAACTCCACATAACCACAACTTTTGCTTAACCATGTAAAACATCCGAGAAAGAGAGAAAGGCTATTTCAAAAGCTTACAAATCATCTAATGATTAACTCCATAGCCTTTAAGTATTCGAGGTTAATAGGAAACAATGCCTTCCAACACTAGGAAACACCACCTAGCATAAGTACTCACTTCCATGACTAAGAAACAACCTAGGCTTCTCCATATCACCAAGGAGCCTCTCATACTAACACCCAATATGAAAGATTTACTACTACACAACCACAAAGCAAGAAAATCCACCTCATACACCAAGGTTATACCACTACCAACTAGGAGACATAGATCACAACAAAACAACATGATCAACTCCCTTTTCCATCTTTACCATCCTTCAAGTTGTGTGTTGTCTCTGAATACCACAAGACTTCCACTCACCAAAGGACCAATACATCAGTCCATTCCTCCAGATTTCCTCTAGCCTATCAAGCTAAGAAATCTTCACAGGAGAAATACCCAGAACCAACAACCAAAAGGAAGGCTTTGATACCACTTGTAAGGGAAATTTAGGGCATCTCGTAGAAACCTCCAAGAATAGTAGTGCCTTCGGTAACTTTAATATAGATTAGATTTCCTCAAAGACACATACAACTATGTTCTAAAGTGGAAACAGACACATTTCATTTCCCACATTAATCCTTCTAAGAGAAGCACATGTAAATTCAACAGCAAGCAATAACAGATTCTCGAAACAGAACCAACATAGATGAAAGATAAGAAATAAACCAGAACACAAAGATTTACGTGGGGAAAATCCTCTTGGATAAAAAACCCCACCCTCCAAAGATCAAGCCATTGTATTATTCAGCAACAAAAGGTTATAATACAATTTTAGGCTCATAGCCTTTTCAAATATTACATCTTGTTTATCTTGGAAACAACTTGGTAGCAATCTCTCCCCTTTAGATTTTCATGATCAACCTCTTAGACTATACAATCTATGCATTGTTACAATACCCTCACACAATATACAGTATAGATCAACATAAGAGATTGACCATGGCATTCAATCCTTGATCAGGAGATATTTTGGCAGCATAACCCTGCCTGTCTCTTCTTCTCATTTACAGAATGTCCAATGCATACATATATGTACATTCATTCTCAACTGCCTCTATCAATCAATTCATTTTCAACTATTAGATCACAATTGTCAAACAACAATCTCCAGTTCAACACCACCATCAACCATTTCCCAAACATAGACATTTCCATTTCCTCACATAGAAGTTTCCTCACAAATAGTTTGTCTTCCATGAAAAAATGGTCACAACAATCTCACAACAAATGGTTCACATTCTGCCCTCTCTGATAGGTCCAAGTTGCACCATGTAAGATAGTCTTCCAATTGGTTAAAAGTGTTCAAACAGTATTCGCATGTTGGTGAGACACTAACTGTGTCTCCCCAATGCCACAAGACTAATTACACATCCATCACTATCGGTAAGAGTCACTGCCATTAGTAAGAGATCATAATGAGTTCAAGAGTCATATCGACATCAACACTCCCATCGGTGAGACTTACTCTATCGGCAAGATCTTCATCGATATCCTCAGTAGACCCATCGCCTAGACAATCGCTAGTCGCTATGAGTCATAACGAGCCCTCAAGTCATACCGATATGAACATCTGTTGGAAAGACTTAAGCTATCACTAAGAGTCACCCCGCAGGTTCCAAGTCACCCTGAGTCTATCCTTTGCTAGGAGTCATGCCGATAGCAGACCATACCATCAGTGAGACAATCATTCATTGCCAAGAGTTCTTACTGAAGTCACACCTCTTGCCGACACTACCTGTCGCCAGGAGTCTCATAGAAGATACCCGGCAATAAACACATGTAGCTCTATTGGCAAGACTACCGCTATCAATGAGACATCATACCAAAGAAAACCTTTTGGTCAAGAGTCTCCCCAACATCCAATAAGAATAACCTGTCGGCCAAACATCTCCCATCGCCAGGACACATTCCGAGAGGAGCAAGTCATACCGATTGCTGCATTGGCCAGATAGACCAAAGGTCATGACTATATCGGCTAGACTTCCTATCATCACCGAAACTTCATTCTGATAGTCCAAGTTATGCCAAAGGTTTAGGTTACGCCGATTTCCAAGAAATTCCATAGGTCACAGTGATAGTTTAGGATCAACTAGCAGATTGGCCAGACATCTCAATAGTCACACCAAAATTGCTCATAAGAGGTTTTAGCCAATGGGATTGAGGCACACAATTCCAATGATAGCTAGCCCCACTTGAATCAGGATTTGGATTGTTCCTTGGGACACTCTTTCCTAATCATCATATGCTCTAATTGTAATACTTTTTCCTTTTTCAATGGAATCCTCTAAGATTTTCAAGTTCTTAATGAGCTTGAGGGAACAAATATTTGAGTCTACACCTCCATCCACCAAGACTCACTTGAATTTATTTTTATGCACTAGGACCTCTAAATGGAGTGCACGGTTGTGATATGGTTGAGTGGGAAAGTCTTGATCGGAGAATGTAAGGAGGTTTGGAGTGATGATGTTTCCAACCATAGCTTGGAATTGTTCTACATCAAGATCTATGGGGACAGTGGATGAAGTCAATGTTTCCTCAAGGATTTTCTTGTGGACGGATGATATTTTTAATAAATCCATGATGGAGATTTGTGTTGGGGTTATTTTTAACTGATCAAGGACATTGTAACCATTGGAAACAGATCTAGAGTTGGGTGTGGGTGCTCTGTTTGGTTGAGATGACCCTGCAATGGTAACTTTGTTGCCTCTTGTCATGACTCCACAATCGGCATGGGCTCCTTTGATGGTTATGGTAGAACAGTAGTCATCTAGAGATGTGACGACATGGTTGTACACATGACTCACATTTTTGAAGGTGCATTTCCCCTTATCAGTGTTATTGTTCCCTTTATTGTTATAGTTAGCCATCAGATTCGTGTATATTTTAAGATTCTGATTTCCTATAGGTTGTTCCACATTTATGATTCTTTGATCAATGAGGGCTTAGACTATTTTCTTTAACTTCATGCAATTGTTAGTAGTTTTCCCTTTGATTTTGTGGGAGTCGTAGAGCTGATTTTTGTTGTACCAAGGAGGTTTCACATCTGCTTCCTGGTAATTCTCATAGGTGGGAGCCTTGATGAGGTTTTCATTTATTAGTTTCTTCATGATGACTTCGAGTGGTTCCCCAAGAGCAATGTACTTTTTCTTGGTAGAATTCTTGTTTCACTAGGGTGGTCCCCTTTGATCATTAACTTTATTGATCGCTTGATTGTTTGGTTGTTTTGATGATGGTTTTGGATTTGTTGTTGTGGTGTGGGTGTGTTTTGCTAAGGGGCACTGATGACAACTTTGGCATCAATGACACCATCATTGGTAATATTTTTGTTTCTTACCCATATGCAAGGTTTTTCATTGTAATTGGTGGGTGGCTGATTGTTATGTTGTTCAAGATATGAAGTTGATCCTCCAGGTTGTGTCATAAGGGCTCGTTCAATGTTGAGCACCTTAGAAATCAAATAGCCATACATGGTGATCCCTTGGACTTTGAGGTGGAATGCCAAGAGGCCGTCAAGGCTGGATATGATAGTGCACACTTGTTGTTCCTTGGGCATGACCCATTTTCTCTGATTGGCCTTGGATCACCATCGTTGTAGAAATGAAGAAAATGATTCATTCTTACCTTGTTTCAAAGCTGATAGTTCCTCTAGACTGACATCCATGGCGATATTGCATGTGTAGTTTTTGATGAATGTGTGTATGATTTCTTGGAATGTTTTGATGCCCGTAGGTAGGTGAGAGAACCATTCCATAGTGTGGCCAGCCAAACTCCTAGGAAATAGTTGCATCAGATAGGTATCATCATACGTGACTTCCATGTAATGAACCTGGAATTTCCTGATGTGATCTTCAAGGTTTCTCATCCCACGATACTATCGAATTTGGGGATCTCAAATCCCTTCAGGAATGGTTTCATTACAAGGCTTTTGTCAAACAAATAAGGACACAAGTTGTTGGATGTTTTTCGTGGTTCACCCTGATTGAAGGTCAAGCACTTGTTGTGAGAGCAACCTAATTTATGTTGTCGCATTGTTTTGTGGATTAGTGGGTGGGATGAAAGTGTTCTAAGATGGTTCGATTGTCGGAGTGATGGGTGGATTCATTGGTATGTTGATGGATGATGTTTGCATATTCTGTTGAACCAAGTATGCTTGTAATTGTTGTACCAACAATGCTTGTTGTTTGTCCTGTTGTTGTTGTGCTATTAGTGCCTGTTGTTGAGCTTGTTGTTGTGCTTATTGTTGAGCTACTAATTGGGTTGCTTCCTGTTGTTCTTGATATTGCTTTAGCGCTTGCTGATATGTTTTTTGTTGTGTTGCATGTTGTTGTGCAAGATATTGCACTTGTGCTTGTGCTTGTTGTGCTTGATATTGGGCTTTGGCTTGAGTGTGCGCTTGAGCTTGGGCTTGAGCTTGAGCTCAGGCTTGAGCTTGAGCTTAAGCTTGAGCTTGAGCTTAAGCTTGAGCTTGAGCTTGAGCTTAAGCTTGAGCTTGAGCTCAAGCTTGAGCTTGAGCTTGAGCTTGAGCTTAAGCTTGAGCTTAAGCTTGAGCTTGAGCTCAGGCTTGAGCTTGAGCTTATGCTTGAGCTTTAGCTTGAGCTTGTGCTTGAGCTTGTGCAACTTGAGCTGCTTGAGTGGCTTGTTGTTGTTGTTTTTGTTGCATAAGGCTTGGGCTTGTGTAGCCTATTGCACTTGTTGTGCGACTTGGGCAGCTTGAGTAGCTTGCGCAACTTTTCATGGCTTGAGCGGCTTGTTGAGTAGCTAGTTGTGTGGCTTGTTGTTTTTGTACTTGTGGGAATGTCTTTTGATAAGTAGCTTGTTGAGTGGTTTGCAATGCAATACTATATTGGCTTGATGTATTATATTTTGGTGGTGGTGGTGGTGGAGGTGGATTTGGAATGGTGCTTGTTGTGGTGATGAGAGGCACTATCGTGTTGATGATTGGGGTTTGAATGGTAGATGGTGTGATCAATGTGGTTGGTCCTTGAGAGACCATGTTTTGAGATGTTAGGGGGGTGGTTGATGATACGACGGTCATGTTTTACATTATTGGAATGGTTTCCATCTGTTGTTGTGATATCAATGGCAAGGTGGAAGTATTTGGAATGATGCTCTGATTGATGTTTGGTGGGTTGATCTAGTTTTGTTGATTACCATTTTGTAAAGGGGGAAGCCCTAAACTGAGAGGTGATGTGGATATTGATGGAAATGGTAGAAGTGGTGGAAATGTGAGGGGTGTAACCTCTTGAGGAAATGGTGTAGTGTCAAAAATTCCTCCTAGTCTGAACATGTCACCCTCTCCTTGCAAGGTTATGGGGAGTGATTTTTGGGGTGTTACGCAGAATGATGATGATGGTGAGTCATTTGGATCATGAAAGGTGAGAGGGACATATGTATGCAATGGATTTTTGGGTAGAGTTTGTTCCAAGATGTTGTTTGCATCCAAATCTTGATTGTTTATGAGAGGGTGTGTTTGCAATGCATTGAGAAATGCACTTCCTTTGTTAACAATAGGTTGTGTTGGATCAATGGATGATGGGATTTGTGGGATGTTTTGAGTGATGCTTTAAAATGAGGGGGTAGATAAAATGGGGATGGTAGATGATATTGGAGGCATGACTCCAAAAGATGATTCCACAATAGTGCTCACATCAAAATCGGAGTGGAGTTTATCCCCTTGCCTTACTAATTCAAGCATGTATAGTGAGGGATTGATTCTCATCATGATGTTGATAATCTTATTATTCTCTGGATTTTGAATTATTTTAGTGATTTCCTCATGTGACATTCCAAAGGGATCATTGGCAAGATCCTCCACTTGGACACCTTCCTCTTGATGGTCTTGTGAAAATGGAGGAAGGTTAATTGTGAGACTTCCAGACCCAATGGGATTCATTTTAGGAGCGATTTGACTTAAGCCACTCGAAGTAGATGTTTCTTTGTTGGCTTCCATGTTCCTCTTGTGTTGTGATCTTATTTGCACCATAAAATAGGGATCAATCTTCAAGAATGTGGAAGGTGAATTCCCTAATTCTTTGGATTGATCTAACTTTAGGTACAAAAGAGAAAAATTAGGATGATTTAAGGATCAAAGGGTGATAATGATATGGATGTAAGATGGATGTTTGATGGATGATTGGAACTTTTGAGAAAATATTGAAGGGTATGTTAAACTTTAGGACTTTATTTGGTGATTTGTTTTGGATTTGGATTTTGGTGGACTCATAAACTCTAAGAGGTTGGATGTTGTTCTAGAGTTAAATCATTCACAAGATGCTAATTGTCTAGGTGTGAGAAGAAGGATTCATCTAAACACTCCTATCCAAACAAGATGATTTTGATAATGAACTAAATCCCAAGATGTTGGATGTTATCAAGGGATGGATTTGTTCACAAGGTTTGATAATTTGATCAAATATGTGGAGAAGGATGCATCTACATACATTCAATCAAATAAGGAAATTTTGGATTGGTTTCAAATGATTTTCCCAAAGTTTCACATGAAGGATTTTTCCAATATTTTCTAAGAGTTGATGATGAGATGATTTTGGTTTTGATGTTCAAAGATGGATGAAGGTTTGATTTTGATCCTAGGTTTACCTAAAAAGACATTTACTTACTAGACCTCGGTTTTGAAGAACAAGCTTTTGTCTAAACAAGATGTTCAAAATCCCTAAAAAGATTTCGGTTTCAACAGTAATAGAATGAGTACAAACCAGGATTGTTTCTTGAAGCTTTTCTGTAAAAGTTAAAAAGCAGTCTTCGTCTAAATTTGTATAGCATTGAGAGACGCTTTTGGTGATCTTTCAGACTAAGAGCTTTTACCTTTGGTTTCTTGATCTTGATCTTGCGTGAAATCATTGGAGACACATGTGTGGAGTGCAATTGTTTTTAATCTTTGCTTAATGACTTTGTTTTACCACAAAAACTTCTTGATTAGGTTTTTCAAACTAGATGTCCAATGTATCAACTTATTCTCATTTCACAAGGTTTATTATGCAAAACTTTGATGAAATTAAGGAAAGGGTTACCTATTGTTAACTTTAGTGAGAAAATTGAGATATAATCCAAGTGTTTAGAAATATCTAAGGATAAAATCCCAAGGGAAAGAAATAACACATGAATTTGGTCAATTGTATTTGCTTCCTAAACGATTTGAAGTTTTGATGAAAATGTTTAATGTTTGTTTCCAAATGTTTTCAAACAAAAAAAGTGTTTTGTAACCATGAACAAGAACAATCCTATGGATATGAAAGACTATATTTGTTGATTCCCAACTTGGACAAGTCCAGGTACTCTTATTTTTAGCGAATGGCTAGATGCTTGACCCCACTAGCTCCCCTCCACAACACTCCTTGAGGAATCCAAGCATCAATACCCATGAAACTCCCATGGTATACTTTCCATTTCTACTAAAAAACATAAAAGAGTGGGGTGGCTTTAGAACAACCATTCTTGCATCAACAAATAGATAGGGATTTTGGCCTTTCTACAACAAGGCTTTTAATTTGGACTTTCCATTCATAGGAGTTGACCCAACATGGCAAGAGACCATTTCTTCCCTTCTCATCAAAGCCAACTACGTGATACTAGCCTTTGTTCCAGTACCCACTTTTATATCTCGACTAAAAATAATCTTGGCTTTAGAGTGTTACCGGTTGAGTCATTCCCTTGGGTGAGTACTTTTTCCCTAAGGAAGGCCCTCTAAGATTAAAAAAAAGGCAAGTAAGCATATTCACAATTTGATCAACCTTCATTTAGAAACAAAGGGAGAACACATGCAATAGGTTTACTCACACTCGCAAAGTTTGTTGTTCAATTTTAGTTCCCAAAATGAAGTGTGGAGGAAATTACTTTATCCCAACCTAAGACCACCAAAAATCCTTTTGATTCTCAAGATCGCCATGAGGCATGAGAGAAGTGCATATGTCTTTTCAATGGTGTTAGTTTGAGTAAGCAATTACAAGACAAAGTAGCACATGTTCTTTTTTAACCCACAAAGCAATAATGGCTTCCTTTTATAGCGCCAAATCAAATGTGGAATTTCCTTATTCAATTGTTAAATCCGAAAACCAACTCTAGTAAGTTTTTCCTAAATTTCTTTTTAATCCCTTTGTCATGAAAATTGAAGTACAAAAAGATGTGAGTTGATCTAAAATAGGAAACTAAAGCATAAAATGGAATCTCAAAGCATTTAAAAACACTTTATAAACTCTAAATTTAATGCTCAATTCTCTTTATCTCCAATCACACTTTGATTTCTCTTGATTCTAGTGTCAAACTTAACCTATTAACATCACAAAATCATGAAAAATAAGATTCATTTCAATAACTTAACATGATAAGTACAATTTTAAGCACAATGAATTTCCAAACTTGTCAAAACAAGAAAACAATCCTTAGAAACTAGTATTTGAGAGATTAAAAAAAGAAAATAGTTTAATTAGTGACTATAAAAAAATAACTTATTACACATTCAACTCCTAAACTCCTTTTCAGCCTGTGAATATAGTTGTTCAAAACATATTTTAAGGCCACTTTTATGATTTCACTTATTTTAATAATTGTTGTTTTCTTGTAAAAAAAAAGAAAATCAAAATTTCCCATACTCAAATCATTTTTTATGCATAGTCAAATTCTATATCAAATCTCACAATTTGGATGGCTGAGCTATAAATTCAGTGCCTATAGCTTTAATCTTGTATGCCTTTCCATCTATGATAATAAATGAAGCATAGGCCACATGCTTGATTTTGACTTTCAAAGCAATATTGGTGAGACAGTAATTCCCATATTGAGAAGCATGGACTCTTTTGATTCAATTGTGTCCCCTCATAAATGCAATATTGGTGTGATTACGACTTATAGATATTGAGAAGCAATATCTATTCATTCATCTTTTTTTTTAGTGCAGCCTCAGCATCAATATCAATATTCAATATTCCAACTATGGATCAATTCAAACAATAGTCTGCAATAACCCTTCAAATAACATGTCAATATAAATCTCCAATATCTAAAATTAATTTGATGCATGTTGTCCACCATCAAAGTTGGAGTACATGGGGTAGTTGTCCTTTTTACTTGGAACACAATTTACAACATACCACCATTAAAAAAAAGGTAAGCGTGCTTTGCAATTAATAAAAAAAAAGAAAAGGATGTATTTATTTGCTTCACCCTAAACAAGTTTCCATCATAAGCATACAAAGGAATTTAAAATAGGGTGCATGGTATTTCAATAGGCTCAAAAGAGAAATGCATAGATGAGGCAGGAAGAGCCAGAGTTCAAAAAGGATCAAAATACTATCCAGATTATCCTAATTCAGATATCAATGAATCAAGGTTGCTTTAAAAACTTTCAAGCTAACGTAATTAGCAAGTGTATGAAGAAGATATCAAGTAAATAATTTTTTTTTTAACAAAAAAAAACATTTGAGTAAGTGCGTTTGTTAGGTGTAAGGATAGCGAACACAACTTATGACCGGAAAATTATTTTTTTTGTATCACGCCTCTTTTTAATTTAATGCATTCATCACTTAGGTGCATTAAATGGAGAAAATGATGTGGCTGCTACAACAAATCTTACCTATTATGTTTATTCTTCTACCAGTAATAATTTATTCATGGATTTCTAGTGTGCAAATCTTTCATTGATTTATACTCCTCAATATTCAATGAGAACATAACCAAAATGGTGCATGCTCATGTATGGCATCTTGCATTGATTTCTACTCCCCAACTTTTGAAGTTAAAATGTGTTTACCTATGGTCCAGTGATATTAGCTTTGGTGCAACTCATATTCATGAAGTTAATACGTGCTTACCTCTCAACCATGTACACAAAGAACTACTAATCCAAATCTTCATCGACTGACACCCGCATGTTGCTCATTAAGGACTTTAGAGAAAGATTGCTTTGCCTCACCACCAGGTCACCGTAGTATCCTCACAAAGACATGGATTTGCATGATTAATAACTGAAAAACCCAAATTTAATGTGACCTCAATACACACTATAAAAGATAGTAAAATGTCTCTATCGTCTGACATATTATTGATATCCTCCATTAGATATATATTTCAGTTGCATTTATTAATGGCTACATGTCAGATCCCATGTCCGGATGCTATCTTATGCTGACAGAGTCCGCTGTGGTAACTGACAAAAATTTAAAATCTTACCATGCCCACAAATGCGAAGGAATATTAGGCTGAATTTTGTCATATCCCAGCTTTGCATCACCATTAAATTATAGCTCAGCCTATTGGGATCACTTTCATTCACTATTGGGTGAAGTAAAGACAACACATCTCTTCAAACTCCCTTCAAAATTTTAGGTGGTAGGTTCAAACCAATATAAGCTTATGTATTAACATCTACACAAAGAAAAGATGAAGTCATCTTCACTGAGAGCACATGATGCTAGTTAGATTTGGTCACAAAATGTGTACGATAACATTTCCCGCATAATGTTACTTTAAAGATTTACTAATGTGTGTAAAAGTTAAACTTCATATTATTCTCGAAATCATTTACCTAAAACATTCTCAGGTTTAGACTTTATACAAAGCATTTCATCTTTAATTCTAATGATCATATGATATTCTATAGTTTTACTATTGCAAATCAAGCTACTGCTCTTCTAATGAAAACTAGACTTATCTGTTGTGTTGTGTAAAACTACTTTTCTGAATTGCTAATACATTAATGGTTTCTTAGTGCCAGGATAAATGACTAATAGACTGACACATTTAACATCTACTCGCACTTATCATTCAAAATCTACCTTACCATACAACTACTCATCTCTATTTTACTCTTATGAGGGAACAAATCCTTTTAATGTTAGACTGACAACAAACTAGTGATTAGTCTATTCAAAACAAAAAATCTTGCAAAAATGAAGTAACTATATATCAGAGAAAATATTGAAAACTGCCCTCCTTCTAGCGCCATATGTGAGTACCTAAAAATCTGCACAAAGCTTAAACTTCAACACTAGTTAGCAATGGGGTTAGTTCATGTAAATGCATAAATACTCCTATGAAATAATGCATAATGCCTCTCAAACAAGATAACAAAACAAACTAATTGGAAGTATGAAAGAAACATAATGCACACCTATTCCATAGTGGATTGGTGTCACTTTGTTGTGAAAAGTGACCCTTTCCCAACCCTTGATAAGCTCAATGATAAAATTCCTTGAAGATGAAGTGGAAAAAATTAGCTCTCAATGTGAAGAAAATAACTTTGCATGAATTGTGGATGCTAAAATGAGGAATGAGACCTCCTATTTATAGAATATCAAGTTGGAAGAATTCCCAAAAGAGAGAAATGTGGAACAAAGATTCAACCAATAGGAAGGAGCGACTTGTCACCATGTGAGTAGATGGAGGATGTGCAAGTTTTGGTCAATGTGCCAATAAATGGCATTAGGTGGCCTTTTCAAATTTCAAATTTGGCACATTGGAGGGAGAAAAAGGGGCTTAAATGCCAAGTGGGGGACATGTAAGAGGAGAATTAATGCTATGTTGGAAGGGACAAGTCAACTTGATTTGAATTCAAATTTGAGAGAATACTCTCCAAAGATGCCTTGTTGAGGGAAAATGAGGATTTAATAAATTAATTAAAATCCTTTATCTGTGCAAGTGGGAAAATCTAGAGAATGTGGCATGCATTAGATTATATTTAATCCTGATTTAGTTAATTTAAAAGAGGATTAGGCGATTTGACTTATTTGACTTAGATTTAAGGATTAAACTAAATTAAAAGGAGATGAAATATGATTTTAGATTTAATTAAATAAATATTTGATTTATTTAATCAAAGAGGGTGATGTTAGGATCAAATTAAATAAAGTTGATTTATTTAATTTTAATGGATGACTTTAGAGATTGAATTTAATGAACTTGATTTATTTGATGAATGGATGAATATGAATTAGTTAAATGCATGATGCTAATTTTTCATGTCTACAATCTCCTACCTGGAACTTCTTATGTACCTCCTTTTCTAATCTTCCTTAGCCTTATACTGAGAATTCATCTTATTGGTATGCATCTTCACCTCGTCATGCAAATTCTCTAGGTGCTCAGCAAAATCTTCAACCTTAGCACTACTCTTCTCCCCTTTATCCATCTTTCTCAGTTCAAAATCATTCCTTAGACTACTCACATATACAATTTGGAATGGTGATTTACTAGTGCTCATGTTGATAGAATTGTTATAAGCAAATTTTTCCTGTGGTAAAATCAAATACCATACCTTTGGTTTATCTCCTAATAAGCATCTTAGCATGTTACCCAAACTCCTATTGGCCACCTCAGTTTTTCCATCGGTTTGTGGATGGTGAGCAGAATTAAACTTCAAATTTGTCTTCAACTTCTTCCATAATGTTCTCTAGAAACAACCAAAAAATTTGGTATCTCTATCTGAAACTATACTCTTTGGTAGACCATGTAGTCCCACCACCTCTCCAAAAAATAACTCTACAATATGAAGAGCATCACTAGTCTTATGACATGGAATAAAATGTGCCATCTTTGAAAACCTATCCACCACCACAAATATGGAATCATTCCCTCTCTGTGTCCTTGACAATCCAAGGGAAAAATCCATACTAATGTCCTCCCATGGCCTCTTAGGTATAGGTAATGGCTGATACAATCCAGTATTTTGACTTGTTCCTTTCACCATCTGACATACTCTGCAACTTTGTACAAACTTCTTCACATCCTGTTGTGACTATGGCCAATAATAATTCTCACTAACAAGAGCAATTTGGTCTTATCATGACTGAAATTCCCAACCAACCCTCCACTATGCTTCTCCTTGATTAGATTCTCTCTCATAGAACTCCTTGGAATACACAATTGGATTCCTCTAAACAACATTCCATCTTGGATTAAGAAATCCAACCATCTTGTCATATCCAATGTAACAGGTTCCAAACAACCCTTCCAAGCTTCTACAAAGTCTAGATCTTTTGGATACAAACTCTTGAGTTCATTAAACCCAACAACCTCTATATTCATCTCTATCAACATTTTTTTCCCTTCTACTTAAGGCTTCAAAACAAAATTATAACTCTGCAAAAACAACCCATTTTAAGTGCCTTTGATTCAACTTTCCTTGATTATTGAGATACTACAAAACTTGGTGATTAGTATATAAAACAAATTCTTTTGGCAAACAATAGTGTCTCCATTTCTTCAAATCCTAAACTATAGCATAGAACTCTTGATCATAGACATAACATTTCTTCTTAGCATCATTTAACTTCTCACTAAAATAGGCAATAGGCTTAACTTCTTCAATCATTGAAACAACTCCTATGGTAGTGCCACTAGCATCACAATATATCTGAAAGACTTTATTGAAATTTGGAAGTGCCAAAACAAGTTGCTTTGTAACTTTCTTCTTCAACATATCAAAAAAATTTGTTGCTCCTGTAGTCCACTTAAACTCTTTTCTATCCCATCTCATTGCTTCAGTTAGAGGTGCATAAATACTACTAAAACTCTTAATAATTTTTTTGTAAAAATTTGCTAGACCATGAAATGATCTTACCTCTATAACACTCCTCAGGGTAGGCCATTCAATGATATCTCTCACCTTCTCTAGATCCATTTTAAGACTCTCTACTAAGACAACAAATCCCAGATACACCAACTCCCTTTTTACAAAACTAGATTTCTTCAAATTAATCAACAACTTCTCCCTTAGATTCTCAAAAACTCTCTGGATATGCATCAAGTGCTCCTAGAATGTCTTACTAAAAATTAGAATATCATCCAAATAAACAATAACAAATTTTCCTAAAAATTATTTTAATACCTGGGTATGTGCAGGATCATGATAGTCCAAAAAGTGGTGATATAATGGGTATATGTAGTGTATGTGGCTAATGAATTTTTTTACCCAAAATTGATGAAACGGAAATGGTTTTTCAATGAGGTTCTCAAATTTTCACCAATATAAATTATGCTTTACTTTGAATTTAATAAATAATTATTATTCATTTTCTATTTGAATTACGACTAAAGTCCTGATTGATAGGTTGATTGAAAAAAATATAGCTTTCAAATGGTATCACATTTTTTGAATCAAAACATGTGTCACATTCTATGCTTTGCATACTATAGGATTTAAAAATAAATTTAATTTCATGAAGTTTTGACCAAGTTAAGGTGGTCGGACATCTGAGTTTTTATATTTTTAAAAGTTGTAATAAAAAATTCATAATTAATTATTTACTTGGAAAAAAATTACAAAAAATATGCATCACGCCGGACATGAGTCCTCTACTTATATCTAAAATATTATAAAAAATATATTATCATTTTATTGTGGTTAGGTGGTCAGACAGACACCTACTTATTTTTTCACAGAAATTTAAGTACTACTGCATTGAAATTTTAAATTTTCACCAAATAGATTTTTTCTTTTTTTAAATAAACTTAGTAGTTTATAAACTACATTCACTTTTCTACATATTCTATTCTCACATATTTTTGAAATAATATAGATAACTTATTCAATTTTTAATGTCAAGTTGCCTAACTTTGATTTTTCTAAATTTTTCCCCACTTGAGGGCTTGTTTTTTCCATTAAGATCGTGCGCATACCCACCTCATTCATAAGCTGCATAGATGTGTTTGGTGCATTGGTTAGCCCAAAATGCATGAATAACCACTCATACAAGCCCTCCTTGGTTTTAAAGGTTGCCTTCCATTTATCTCCTTCTCTAATATACATTTGGTGATATCCACTCTTCAAATATATCTTCGTGAAGTACTCGCTCCACTCAAACAATCCATAATGTCATCCATCCTTGGCAAGGGAAATATGTACTTTATGGTGATATTTTTGATGGCTCTAGAATTTGTACACATCCACAATTCCCCATCCTTCTTTGGTGCCAGTACTGTAGGTACTGCACATGGACTCAAACTCTCTCAAATCAATCCCTTCCACAACAATGCTTGCACTTGTTTGTTCAACTCTTTTCTCTCTGCTGGAGTCATATGATGAGCTACCTTATTTGTAAAACTAGCTCTAGGAATCAGGTCCATCTGATGACTAATCTTTCTTACTAGAGGCAAACCTTCAGGTATGCTATCAGAAATAATAGCTTGAAACTCATTCAAAAAATTTGAAACCTCTACAAGTACCTCAATAGTATCTTCGTTATCAAGTATAGGGATCAATGCAAAACACATATGCTCATGGTTCATACCTTCTAGGAACTTTCTCCCATCAACCAAACAAATTCTTGCATTACCGCATACCTTTTCCTCTACCTCTTTCAAGGGCTTCAACTTATGACGAACTCCATCATTTGTCAAAGAATAGGTGTTGGCATGTCCATCATGTACTACTCTTCGATCAAACTACCATGGTCTACCTAACAACATATGACAAACATCCATAGGCATAATATCACACAATACCTCATCATGGTAATTTCCAATCTTGAACTTTACCAGACATTGTTCATTTACCATACCTTTATTGTTCTTCTGCAACCAATCAATCCAGTATGGATTTGGATGCCTTCTTCTCTCCAACTGCAACTTACTAACCATCTCTTATGAAACAAGGTTATCAGTACTATCTCCATCAAGAATAACATTTCAAACTTTACCTTCACACTTACATCTAGTGTGAAACAAACTCTTCCTTTGAGTTGGCTCTTTCTCCTCCTTCAATAAGGCTCTTCTAGTAAAAATAACCTCTCCTCTTTCTGCATCCTCAAAATGTGAAGACTCAACATCTTTGTCTACATGTGTAACTTGTGCATTACCCTTAGGTCTTCTATTTGTCCCTCCCTAATTTTGAGGACACTCATATGCCCTATGCCCTTCTTCTCCACATTGGAAACAAGTTCCATGAAATCCTCCTCTCCTTGGTCCTTGCCTAGATCTTCCTCTTCCTATTTGGTCTCCATTATTTTTATCACAAGGATTATAGGTGTTATCTCCTTTCTAGTTTTGGCTACTACAAGATCCTTCACCCTTCCTTTGGTCTTCATTTTGACCTCCACATGACCATCCACTAGTCCTTCCACCATGACCTCTTTGCTTACTTTCAAACCTCTTATTCAACTTCTCTTCTACATTCAAAGGAAACCGATATGCATCTTCAATGGTAGACATTCTTACCAAACTCAGCTCTTCTTGAATGCTCAACTTCAACCCATTTATGTAATGGGAAACTTTCTCCTTGTTGGCATCAAAATGATTTGTTCTAATCAAGACTTGGTAGAATTCTTCTGGGTGATCCCACAATAGTGGTTTACAATTTTTGCCCAAATTGGACACTAAAATATTTTTTTTACTAAATCTTCACTTTTGTGAAATTTTGTCTATAGATTTTAAATATATTTTTTTCAAAAATTTTGGAATCATATTGCACTTCTTTTTCCATCTCCCTCAAAAACTAGTTTTTTTCTTCATAAAACAACATTTTTAAAAAGTGACGCTCACCTTATAATGCATAATTTTTTTTCCATGAAGGATAAAATTCTAATTCTTTTGAATTTAGATTCATAACTCTAATACCCAGTGCTTCCACTTGGTTAGATAGCTTTTTATTAAATATTTTTCTTTAATCAAGTTTGAAATTCAAACATAGCGTGACCGTATAAGGCATAACTTTTTTTGTATGTATTGAAAAAAAAATTCTTTGTTGGATCAAGGACTTCAATATCTGGTGCACTAATATTTAAAAAAAAAAATTAATAATTTGCTATTTTTCCACATGTGTAGAATAGAGAGCCTGATTTTTGGTGAAAAACCTACATTCATGAGAAATAAAAAATAATATAATAATAAAATTAAATTTATTTAAAATTATACTTTTTTGGAAGCTTATAATAAGGACTACATACTTACAAAAATAAATTTTAAATGAATTCATTTGATCCCCCAAAAGGTAAATCAAAAGTGGTTTTTTATCAGCATTTTGATAGGTGTAAAGGAGACTCCGTTATAGGTATGGTTTAAAACTAGCAGGGTTCTATCCAAGGGGGTTTGATTTAAGATAGTTTGATAAAACCCTCTTCAATTGGAATTCTTTAAATGGAACCTTTTAAGGCTTAAATCATTATATTTTCTAAAAATATGTGATTTCAGCATAAATTCGTTCCTCCTGGGCAGAAATTGTAAACCAGCTTTGTGGGATCACCCTTCTGTATACTCCTTAACAAATTTTCCTGCTTGTTTCAACCCTTGCATCTTCTTCAACAAATCCAACTCATAGTCCCCAAGAATGAATTGTCTTTTCAAATTTTTTGCCATTTGATCCCATCTTGTTATTTTCTCTTTTCCTCTTCTATTTCTTTCCAACTGGACTTCTTTTCACCATATGCTAGCATGGCCTTTCAATTTTTCCTTTATGAATTTGACCCTATCTGGGTCTTCTATTTCCTCATACTCAAAATACTCTTCCATGTCATTGATCCAATTGATCAACTCCTTTGGATTTAGGTTTCTACAAAAATTAGAAACTTTTATCTTTGGCCTCTTTCCAATCTTGGAAATTGTCTTAATCAATCTAACTTCTCCAAGATCCATTACATCCTATGCTTCTTCTTTGAATGGCTCCTCATCTTCAGCCTCATCCTCACTTTCATCTCTTTTTCTAACATTAGCTCCCCTATGTAGGTCCTCTTGCAGTGCTTGAACTTGTCTCTAGAGGGCTCTAAAACCCTCTTCTATTACCCTAACATTTCTCCCACCACGATTTCTTCATAGAGGCATCATTTCTCATAGACCCACAACCACAAGTCCTGGTGCAAACTACCTCATGTTTGGTGATCTATTTACACACTCAGGAAAACCTACTCTAATACCACTTGATGAATGGTACACCCCTTAGAATCTAAAACTCACAAAAACAACTGATAATTGCACAAACAAAATGCAAGAAGGAAAATAAATATTTTATATTATCACTTAAATGAAAATGAAATTACAACATTATATTTTCCATCACATGGGATTTCTAATTACATAAATTTGCAAATCAACAAATCAGAGCCACCATCTACTATTCTCTTGCTTCCCCTCTATAGTCCCCCTTTACATATTTTATTTGGAAGGTGTAACCACCCTAGAATCTTCTGGAAAGTGTAATCGCCCTAGAATCTTCTAGAAAGTATAACTTCCTTGGAAAGATATTTTTTAAATTTTATTAATTTTGGTATTACAACTTCATGAGGTTATAACTTTCGATCTGACCATCAGATTTTCAATTATAATACCCTTTTGGAAATCTCTTAAGGAAGTCTTGTGTCGAGAAGTAGGGACTAAAGGTCAACTACTTTCATTTTCCACCAATTTTTAGGCCCATTCGGAGCCTCTAAGTGCCTCAAAATTGACCCCGAAGATTTTGCTAGGATTTTCGAAAATTAAAATTTTAATATTTCTCAAATGGTAAATGGTATTGAAGTTATTTCTTTTCCATTGGCTTCAATTTACAATTTTGGAGGTCTATGTAAGATTTTGTGTCCAGCTATGCATAAATGAAAACTTACTAAAATAGTAACCCTACCAAATTTAGCCCTTATTCAAAAGAAACAACTTTTTTGGGTGGTGCAAGATTGCTCTTACACCTTGGATGCTCCTGCATCATTTCTATTTTTATGAGTATTTTTTATGACATTTGATGGGCACCTAAAATTTCCCCTACGACCCCCATTTGTACCCAAGCCACATGGAGGAATTTCTTCATTTTTTGATGGGTTTTGAAACTTCTAAAAATCCCCGACAAAGACTATTTCAGTGATTTGAATAGGTTTTGCACCTATTGAAAAGTATAGAGTATTTCATTTAAGTTGGAGTGGTACTAGGATGAGTGATCTCTTGGGAAGGTCCAATTCTTCACTACTGTAAGCATCATCTAGATGCAATGAGTGCTAAGTGGGCCATTCATTATCAGTATGGGTTTTTGTGAACTCCTACTCATGGAACATGGATAAATGATTTTGACTTGAAAAACTACATAGTTCAATCCTAATAGCAATAGCATAATTTGACATGCCATGGAAAATACCTCCTACTTATCTATATAGAGTATGTCAAGAATTTTAATAAGGTTTCAAACCTTTATGAAAGCTTTGAGAAAGGCTATTTTGATGTTTTAGTAGTGATAAGAACCGTAAAAATTGTTGATGACCTAAAACCTAAAAACCTCTTTCATAATCTATGAACAATTTGTATAGTTTCTTGTTCATAATTTGATAAGATTAAAATCTCAAAATGATCACAAATTCAAGTTTGTGGAAAAATTATAATGGGAGTTGAATTTAAAATTATGTCAAATTAAAGATTACTAATAATGCAATTATTTTACAAAAACCTCAACATGATGATGATTTTAGGTAATCAAAGTTAACCATCAAGTAGAAGTACCTTCATCAATGGGTATGTGCAAGATCATGATGGGCCAAAAAGTGGCAATATGATGGGTATTTGTAGGGTATGTGGCTGACGACTTTTTTTTTACCCAAAATTGATGAAACGAAAAGGGTTTTTAAAGGAGATTCTTAGCTTTCCGCCAATATAAATTATGCTTTACTTTGAATTTAATAAATAATTATTATTCATTTTCTATTTGAATTACGACTAAAGTCCCAATTGATAGGCTAATTAAAAACATTTATAGCTTTCAAACATTATCACATTTTTTGATCCAAAACATGTGTCACATTCTATGCTTCACATACTATAGGATTAAAAAAATTGAATTTCATGAAGTTTTGACTAAGTTAAGGTGGTTACATACGAGTTTTTATATTTTAAAAGTTGTAATAAAAAATTCATAATTAATTATTGATTGGGAAAAAATTATAAAAAAATATGCATCACATCCGGACATGAGTCCTCTTAATTATATCTAAAATCTTATAAAAAATGTTATCATTTTATTGGGTTAAGGTGGTTAGACAGACACCTACTTCTTATTTTTTCCCTAAAATTTAAGTACTGCATTGAAATTTCAAATTTTCACCAAATAATTTTATTTAAAAAAATAAACTTAGTAGTTTAGAAACTACATTCAATTTGCTACAAATTCTATTCTTACATATTTTTGAAATAATATAAATAACTTATTCAAATTTTTATGTCAAGTTGCCTAACTTTGATTTTTCTTAATTTTTTGCCACTTAAGGGATTGTTTTTTCCATGATGATCCTGCACATACCCCATTTTAGAATATTTTTTCTAATTGAATGATTTATTAAATTATGCCATGAAATCACTTTAAAATGACTTTAAACCATGAGTTGCGAACTGTTAGGAAATTAAAGTTTACATTTAATAAATTAGATCATATTAGGTTAGTTTTTAGTAATAAACAAATTAATAGTTAGTTTTAGGGAAGTTATTCCCATAAGGGAATTTAGAGTGGTTATTCAAGGGAAAAAATGGCATAAAAAAAATCCAATGTATTGGATGTAATTTGTTGAATGAAGATAATGAAATTGCTTATATCTTTGTTATTTGCAATGTAAGTTCTTAATATTGTTACTTTTTTTATTGCTTTATTGCTCTACATTGGTATCAGAGCATTAATGATTCATGTGTGCCTATGATTAAAGAACGTATGGAGACTTGTTGTGCAGAAGGTGTTTGAAGAGGTTTTTCAACACATAAGTCATTTGAACCGTTGCTTCTCTTGCCTTTATAACACCTTCTCCAAATTAGGAATTGTGATGCATAGAGCTATTTGGAGGGATGAATAAACATTTTTGCACAAAGGGCATATGAGTGAACAAGGAAAAAATAAAAATATATTTTTTGGACTATGGTAAGCATTTTTCAATGTGTGAACCAGTAGCCTATAAAGAGGTGATGCAGTATGAATTTAAAAAATAAAAAATAAAACATTGTAGTTCATTCTAAATATTTATGATCTCTTCATTGTTCTATAAAAATTGAGTGATAAGTGATTAGATTGTTTTTATTTAAAATGGAGAAATCGTATTTTATTTTGAAGTTTGAGGATCATAAATTTTATACATGACATGTCAAAGTGCAACTGGTTTTAATAGAAAAATATTTTTTGGAGATTGTTAATGGTTCAACTATTAAAAACCCCCAAGATGTAGATGAACTATTAAAATGGACAACAAAAGATCATAAAGCTACAACAATGATTGGTCTTGGATTATCAGATGCATATTTACATCATATTAATTTGACCAAAACCTTAGACCTAATATTGGGAGGACTTAATTCTTTATTTCATTCACAAGTTTCAAGTGCTAAATTGGAAATGAAGCAAAAAAAAAATGGTTTGAAAATGAATGAGGGTGATAGTATTGTTCAACATATTATCACATTTCATTCTCTTCTTAATCAACTTGTTGGAATAAAATGTACAATTGATGGTGATGATTCCAAAGCTATTTTATTAAATAGTATGCCCTCAAGTTTTAACAATATTGCATTTACTTTAAACAAATTGAATCAAAGCCTGAGCTTAGAGAATGAGATACGTTATTTGATTGATGAAGAGAAAAGAGTCTCTAAAACTCACTCAACTTGTGTTGAATCTGCATTCTTTGTCAAAGGGGAAATTAATGCTTCAATAGGAAAGAATAATTTCAAATGCTTATATTGTAACCAAAGAGGACACATTCTAGTGAATTGCATTTAGCATGCTAGAGATCTTATTGATCGAAAGTTTAAAAAAAAAATGCTTTAATCGCTACTGAAACAGAGGGTGAAAGATGTAATATTGCATTGTGTGATCAAGAAAATGAAGATTTATACATTCTCTAAGAATTAAATAGGACTCATATCAAAGGCTGGAGGAAATGGAGTCAGGAGGACATCTATCATCCTAAGCTAGCTTCTCGCTCAAGAATGATTCTTGCATGAAAAGAATTTGTTTCATATGTAGTCCTTTCATGAACAAGATGGGGCATGCAGTGTTTTGTTGGTCCATGGATAAGTGAATCCTGAAACTTGATGAGTTGTTGTTGGTCTGTAGATAGTTGAATCCACAACCATTTATGGATAATTGAGAGTGTCTCAATCCATAGTTTTGCATATGTGTATTTGTGGATAATTGAGTAAGTCTCTATCTACAAATGGAGGAGTGTTACTATGGATAATGGAGTGAGTCTCAATTCACAATTAGGTATATGCAGGATCATCATGGAAAAAATAGGCCCTTAAGTGGTGAAAAATTTAGAAAAACAAAGTTAGGCAAATTGACGTAAAAATTTGAATAAGTTATCTATATTGTTTCAAAAATATTTAAGAATAAAATTTATGGAAAATTGAATGTAGTTTCTAAACTACTAGGTTTTTTTTTTTTTTTAAAGCTATTTGGTGAAAATTTGAAATTTAGATATAATAGTACTTATATATTTTAGGGAAAAAATAAGAAGTGGGTGTATGTCTAACCACCCTAACCACAATAAAATGAGAATATTTTTTTATAAGATTTTAGATTTAAGTAGAGGACTCATGTCCCAATGTGATGCATTTTTTTTGTAATTTTTTTCCAAGTAAATAATTAATTATGAATTTTTTATTACAACTTTTAAAAAATATAAAAATTCATATGTTTGACCACCTTAACTTGGTCAAAACTTCATTAAATTCTTTTTTTTAATCCTATAGTATGCAAAGTGTAGAATATTATGCATGTTTTGGATTCCAAAAATGTGATATCATTTGAAAGCTATGGATGTTTTTCAATCTGCCTATCAATCAGGACTTTAGTCATAATTCAAATAGAGAATGAATAATAATTATTTATTATTTAATTCAAAGTAAAGCATAATTTATATTGGTGTGAAGTTGAGAATCTCCTTTAAAAACCCTTTTCATTTCATCAATTTTGAGTAAAAAAAAAGTTGTCAGTCACATACCCATCATATCGCCACTTTTTGGCCCATCATGATCCTGCACATACCCAATTGGTGGGTGATTTTCTTGTGAATAATGGAGTGTGTCTTGATTCATAGGTAAACATTGGACAAACAAAAAATTTATCTAGACATGAGGAGTTTGGATTGATACTGATGCGGAGTTGGATAATCATAACATTTACACAGACATGAGGAGTTTGGGTTGATGCTCAAGGAATTTTCTTAGACAAAGGAGTTTGGGTTGATGTTGATGTAAGGTTGGATAATCAGACCATTTTCCTAGACCAAGAAGTTTAGGTTGTTTCTGATTCAATATTTTGGTTTTTTTTGTTATGTAAACCTTAAGGGGGGGATGTTAGGAATTTAAGGTTTGCACTTTTATTTTATTTTTCTATAATGTAAAATTTGAGGGGGGGTTGTTAGGAAGTTAAATTTTACATTTAATAAATTAGTTATTAGGTTACTTTTTAGTAATAAATAAATTAATAGTTAATTTTTGGGAAGTTATTCACATAAGGGAATTTGGAGTGGTTATTCACGGGAAGACAACGGCTTTTAAAAAAAATCCAATGTATTGAATGTAATTTTTCAAATGAAGAAAATGAAATTGCTTATATTTTTTTTATTTGCAATGTAAGTTCTTAATATTGTTATTTTGTTTTTATTGCTCTACTACTCTATAGTGAACATGTGTCAAAATTTTTGAAGATGATTTATGAATGTAACTCCATTGTTTTTCCTTGATTAATTAAATAGACAAGATGCAACAACTTGGTGTAGAGAAAATGTGACACTTAAGGATGTTGGGAACTATCTATTAATTGCTAGTGACTATGGACATAAGTCATTGGCTACAATTTAATAGTGTTTGGGTATTTGAGGATAATTGGGGGATGACATAGAGATTCAATTTGCATGATGACATTTATGAATTTTGAAGCCCTAATGATGATGACATCATGCTTACATCATCTTTGTACAAAGTTATCTCATGATGGTTACTAGTTGACATCATCATGATGCCATGCTAATGTCACCTTAGTCTAAGCCCTTTATTGAATCCCATACTTAGCCAAATTCTCATCTTTTTTAAAATTTGAGGTTTCAATGTTATCCTTACTTTGGTACTCATTAAGATGACTTCCAAAAAAAGTGATCCCCAACAAAATTCCTTTGTTATATATCTCTTGAGATCAAACCTTCAAGAATTTTCTTACTTTAATACCCATTAGACTATATGCTTGATATTTGATCCCTGACGTATTCACAAGGTCTATCATTTAAAACTATGATATCAGGTATATACCTATTTATGTACATGTGAAGGGGTACTCTTGACCTCTAATCCCTAACACCTTGCTAAGTCTCTTGCTTTTTGAGATCATTGTTTTGGCCATTCTATCATTCACATACCTAGTAAGTGTTATCCCTAATCTTTGAACCCTAACACCATTCAAAGTTCGATTCTCTTGGATTTTGAGATTGGTCCTATAGACACTAGGGGATCTTTTAAACCTAGTTTATGCACTTTAGGGTGCACTTTTCTTGTAAGTGTTTACTTTTTCTATTCAACATCAAACTTTTAATATCCCAAATACCTAATGCATGAGCTATGTTGGGACCTCAAAATTTGATTCTCTAATAGCTTTTCATTAAATAACAACATATGTAAGGCTTATCTATTTATTTATTTTTGGTTTGTGTTGATTTATTTTATGTATTTTTTTATGAATTATCAAGGATTGACCAAGTGAGATAGTTTTTTTATTGATCTTCTACTTATGGCCTATAGTGTTCCTAGCAGCATACATCCAAATAGGACAAATAATAGCTAAAGAGATGAAGTACAAATATAAGAGGCTACCATCACCCATCCAAGATGTTCTCTTCTATTTGTGATATTGGAGACATTTACCTTTGGTATGTGGATGTACAAGAATTATTACAAAGGTTTAATGCCAAAGGAGACAATATTTTTTATGACCTAGTACAAAGGTAAGTTTAGGTTGGTGTAAGCAATAGCTTTTTCATTCTCTCTTCAATCTCCATATTTTTTCCTAGCTTGTGGCTAGGCTTGTGATAAGAAGAATAGAAGGATAATCAGTCTTGTAGATCAAACCATTCTAGATATAACATTAGAGGTTATTGAGAGAGTGCTTGGGCTCCCCACTTATGTCCAATATGATAGAATATATATGAAGGAGGCAATAAAGTATTATGACAGAAAAAACACACAAGATACCAATTTCATCAATGATAACATCTTATTACAAAGGAGTAAATTAGTAGTAAAAATGGCCATGAGGTCATCCAAAAAAGTGAACTCCCAAAGGATGCTAAAGATTCCATCAACCTCTTGAGTAATGTCTTTGGTTATCCTAATACCAAGGACTTCTAACCTTGGATGTGCTACATTATCCTCCATATTTGTGATGATAAAATGATAGATTGGGATTTATTAATTAGTGAAACATTAGATGTACAAATTTTAGATGTGTTGGCATATTCCAACTTCCATATGACATCTGACTTGGTTTAATTGTTGTATTTTTAGGACTTAAACCAAGTAGACACTAAGTAGCTATAAGAAACCAAAGTGTATGATCATTATCCCTAGTTGGAACTAAAGAAGAGGTAGAAGCATTATATCAGGGTCAATGATGCATAAATATATATATGCAATTATTAGTTTCTTAGAGAATGACTATGCAGAGAATCTATCATTAGAAGAAACTAGAGAAGTGTCCAAATTGGGAAGCTAGTTTATCCAATTCAAGAAAATCCATTAGAAAGTGGGTGGCTTCCATAAGGCACTATATAGACTCTCTAGGTACCTTAGTGATAACATATCCCAAATAAACCAATTTCTTCTTAATAAAACTGCACATTTTCATATTAACCAATAACCTTTCTTCTTTGATCCTTTGTAAGACTTTTATAATATGCAAAAAATTCTCTTCTTTGCTACTACTAAAAACCATAACATCATCAAGATAAACAATCACAAACCTCCCCAAAAATAATTTCAATACTTCATTCATTAACCTCATAAACATGTTGGATGCATTTGTTAAACCAAAAGACATTAATAACCATTCATGCAATCCCTCTTTAGTCTTAAAAGTAGTCTTCCACTCATCACTCTCTCTTATCTTAATTTGGTGATACCCACTCTTTAAATCATTTTTTGTAAAATACCTAGCCTTTCCCAAGTAGTCCATGAGATCATCCATTCTTGGTAAAGGAAAATAATGCCTTATTGTTATTTTGTTGGTGTCTCTTGATTCCATGCACATTCTCCATTCACCATCCTTCTTTGGTGCTAATGCAACTAGTACCAAACATGGGCTAAGGCTTTCTCTAATTAGTCCTCTTTCCAATAGTTGATGCACTTGTTTGCTCACCTCTTCATTTTTTGTAGGTGTCAATCTATAGGAAACCTTATTGGGTAAACTTGATCTTGGAATAAAATCAATATGATGGATGATGCTTCTTATAGGTGGTAATCCTAGTAAATCCTTGGACATAATTCCATCAAATTCTTTCAGCAGCCCCTTCACTTCTAAAGGCATGCCATTGTTGTCATTTGTTGCAAATATTTGTAGCTCCTTGGGAACTATTGCAAAACATTAATCTCCTTAAAAAATTGTTTCCATGTCACCATCAATGTTCTTGGACCACTTTCCACCTCTTCTTCCTTGGTTGCCAATGGTGTAAGAGTATGTTTTCTTCAATTATTTTCCAATGTGTAAGTGTTTTTCTTCCATTATGAATTTCCTTCCTATCAAATTGCCATGGCCTCCCTAAGAGTAAGTGAAATACATCCTTGGGTATGATATCACACCACACCTCATCTTTATAAGTGCTTATTCAAAAACTCGCAAGGAATTATTGATCCACCAAGACTTGGTGCCCTTTTCGCAACCATGACACCTTGTAAGGGGTAGGGTGAGCTATCCTTTTTAAACCCAACTTTTCCACCATTTCAAATAAAACTAAATCATTAGTGTTTCCACTATCTATTTATAACTTGGCAAACATTTTCCACCCGACCTACATATTGTCCTAAGTAAACTTTTTCTTTGGGTACATTCATCTTCTTTCTTAACTAGTTTTAGCAAGGTACTCTTCATCATAAGTGCTTCTCCTCTCTCAGGTTCATATGGTTGACTAACAAAACCTATAGATTCATTATCACCCTTTTCTATGTGTGCACTTGTTGCCTGTTCTCTTCAATCCTTCTATTCTACATTGAGGGAATTCATAAAGTCTATGGTTTGACTGTCCATAATTAAAAAATGTGCCTTGGAAGCCTCTTCCTTGGCCTCTTCCATTCCACCTCTACCTCTCATTAGGTATGGTATTGATCTTGTTTCATCCTTCTCCTTTTAATTTTTTGATGGCCCGGCCTCCTTACCATGCTGTAATTTTTTGTTGCTGCACTTTTCCTTTGTTGAATCCACCTTTTCCTTGTTTATTCCTTATTTCCTTGCCAACTTCTCTTTATCTTTTAGAGCATACTGATATGCTTCTTCCACATTTTGTAACCTTATCATGCTAAGTTCATCCTGAATATTCATCATCAATCCATTAACATATCTTGCTACCTTTTCAAGGTCTAATTCATTATGGCCAAATGTAATGGAAATTTTATAAAATTCCTCTGTATAGGCCTTCACACTCAACTCTCTTTGTTTTAAATTCTATAATTTCTTAAGAATCTCAAGTTGATAATCACTAGGTAGAAATTTAGCCTTCATCTTGCTTACCATTCAATCCCATCTTGTCATCTTATTCTTGCCATTTCTCCTTCTTTCAACCTACAACTCTTTCCACCAGAGTTGTGTATGCCCTTTCAACCTCATTTGAGCAATCTTCACTCTTTTAGAGTCCTCTACTTCATCATATTCAAAGTATTCCTCCATCTTTGTTATCCAGACAATTAGTTCATTAGGTTTCAAACTTCCTGAGAAGCTTAGTAGTTTCACCCTTGTGCCTTTCCCATTATTGGAAATAGCTATTAAAAGCCTTCTTTCACTTGCATCTATATCCCCATCTACATTCTCATCTTTTTGTCCAGCCATATTTTCTCCTTCTTCATCATCTTCACTTTCACTATCTTCATGTGCTCTGCCTCTTCTCATTCCACCTTTATTGCATTCATTCTTTCTTGCATTTCCCTTAGGATTTCTAACACCTCATCTATTATTACTACTACTTCTGTAGTTACAACCTCTACCATCCTTCTCCTTGGTGACATCCTACTGCTCTAAATCTCCTTCTTACTATAGTCTCAAGTATTTGCGATGTCCCTTGCTATAGGGACACACCCACAGTTCACACTCAAAGGGCTTCCTTCAACCCAAACCTTAAGCAACTATCCTTCTTCACATAGTTGTAGTTGTGCTTTGATACCACACTGATGGCACCCACCCCCTTGTAGGTTCCCTAAAACCCACTTTAAACAAGCTAATAGGTGAAAAATGAAGGTTGTGTTGTTGTAAGAAACTTCACACAACCTTTACAGAGGTCTACACATGTGTCACAGGTCCAATAACAAGTTTTAGAGGCATACAATCAACTGCAGAGACAAAAAACTAAGTTGTGAAAAATAGACTATTGTTGCAGGTAGCTACAACAATGGCAGTAGGTGACTATTTATAATTTTAGCTTCATAAAGACTTTAAACTTGCAAATAAAAACCTATAATTTTTGAACAACAGACTTATCTAATATTTTTTGCAACCACACACTCAATATCAAAGGACAATGACGTGGAAAGAAGTAAACAAGTTTTCATTAACTTAGAAAATACAAACAATTACAATCATTTATACATTTACACCTACTGCAATGAAATGTGCAGTCTATTGTCCTCATCTTTTTCCTCTTACTATTTGCTACGGACCTCTCTAACTACCTACAAAATATTCTTATGTTGTTATTTTCTTCTATTCTCCTCCATTTGTTGTTATGTTGACCTCCTTTTCCTCTATTTTGTCCTCCTCTTTTGTTGTTTTGTTCTTCTTCTCCCCACGACCAAAAATCTGGAAGCTTCCCCTAAAAATTCTCCAAAAATCTTGCCTAAAACAGTTGTAATGTTCAAAACCTTTCATAAATACCCCTAACTACCTCTTTTAAACTCAAAACCCCTACTCAAGTTTGCCTTTTTTCATTATTGTTGCTGCTACTCATTAAATGAGCATATAAGAAGGTAGTTTGTTGCCCCTAAATCAAGACAAAATTTAAAATTTAAATTTAGAACTTCTAAACTCCTTCAGAGAAAAAATAAAAAATATATTTAAAAAAAATGATGTCCTTGCATCACAATTATTTATTATTTTAATATTTAATATTAAAAACTTATATATATATATATATATATATATATATATATATATATATATATATATATATATATATATATATAATAATAATAATAAAAGACCCATTTAAACATAATAACACTTAAAACATTTGTTTATGTGTAAAACATGAATCCTAACCATATATGCATATACAAAGTATTAAAGATCCTAACTAATATTTTAACTTGTTAAAAACTTAAAATATATATTCTAAATCATCTTAAAATTGCTTTCAAATGTCTGTCTGTTAAGCCTTTCGACTCTCTAACGTCTTTTTCTATTAACAATTTTCTTTTAAATATATAAAATTATCTCTCTACTGTTTTAGAATTGCAAAGATGATTTAATCTCCCGCTTTAGTATGCAACTTCAATGTCCCAACGTTTTATTCCCCCCTCTTTTAAAGCGCCCTTCGCTAATTTTACCAAGGTTTAAAAAATAAATAAAAATATAGACGCCCATTCAAATTTCTCATGTAAGTAACCGGACGAGTATAAAGCACCAAGCTTTCTCCTTTAACTTGGAGATATACATTTCGTTGCAAGAGGCCTTAGAGCTTTAGAAATTGGCGGAAAAAATGGAACAGCGATCATCATCATCTCCATGTGCAGCATGTAAAATGCAAAGAAAAAGATGTACAGAAAGCTGCATGTTGGCTCCTTTCTTTCCCCCAAATGACACACAGCGATTTCAAGAGGCTCGCGCAGTATTTGGAGCAAGTAATATCATCAACATGCTAAAACTAATTCCAATGGAGAGGAGAGCAGATGCAGCTAACAGCATGGTGTATGAAGCGAATGCAAGGCATAGAGATCCAGTCTATGGCTGTGCTGGAATAGTTACACAGCTGAAACAACAGCTTGTCAAAGTGCAGAAGGAAAACGTCAGGCTGCAAGCAGAGATTTTCAAATTGCAGGCGGAAAAGGCCAATGCGCAGCCAGAGCTCAATGGAGCTGCTGCATTCACTGGCTTTTTGGAGCCACAGTCTGAGACCAGAGGTCCATTATGAATATATCACATTCCACTCAACTGCTAAAGATCTTTATACTTAATCACAGTAGTATAATTTGTATCCATCTTTTGTTCTTCTAGATTAGATGTGTTCTACAGTCACAGCGGAGGAAAGAGCCTCGGTCAATAAAAACAAAATCCGTTTAAATTGACGGTCTGGTCTTCTGCCTGTTGTCGGTGATATTAAAGTGTTCTTTTGCCTGTTGTGCTGGCAGTGATATTAAAGCGATCTTCTGCCTGATGTCTGATATTAACGCATCTTATGTTCGCCATCAATACTAAAGTAATCGTGTGTAACGTTTGATATTAATGTGTCTACTATTATGTGTAACATATGATATTAAAGCATCAGATATCATGTGTAAAGTCTGATATAACAGCGTTTAGTGTTTAGATTAAATGCAATCTTAAATGAAATCATATTTGCACGCTCGCTTTATTCCCTATAAATCTACAAAATTCCTCTCCATTTTACCTCTCTACAATATTCTTTTAGGCCCTGGTCAATTTTGATGTCACCCTCTGTTCAAATTTGAGGCATTTGAAACTATTTTCTCATCATACCGTAGAAAATAGCAGTTAAATGGCTGTATTTTAGACGGAGCTTGCAGTGGATTCGTGCAAATTTATAAGATCCAGGTGACAAGCTTTTCAATTAGAAGGTCAGGGTATTATTTTCCTTTTATTTAAATTTAAATTGCTCCTTTATGCGTTGTATACTCTGGCTCACTGCAGGTTTTCTTGTAATTCTTGCTCTGTTTGTCTTAATTTTGCTTTGAATGCAGTATGTTATTTGTGTAGCTTGGCAGAAGTTCGATCTGATTTTTTCAGTCTTTGCGAAATCTCATGTAAGATTTCCTCACTTTGCCATAGATTTCTTCCTTTTCTTCCAAATTTAAAACAGTGATACTGTTTCATTTGAAATTTGTTTGATTATTTGTAAGCGTTTTCTATTTTGAATCAGAAGACCGGAAGCCTGAAAGTAAACAGTCTGCACTTTGTTTGTTTTTTTGAATAAAGAGTTCGCGTTTGCTTGTGTTTAAACTAGCTGGAAACTGCAGCTATATTTGCTTCTTTTCGGAAGCCGCTGTACCATTTGGTTTATATTTGTTTCCTTCAGACTTAAATTTTCCAGTGATTACTTTTACCCCATATTGTGTTATGTATTTACTTTGTTTACCTATGTTCCACGACCTTCTCTCCGGGTAACTCTGATTTGCTTGGCTTAATTCAAATTTTACAGCATTTTATGTGTCTATTGCTTAATATAAATTCCTTTCATTTTTTCACCATTTTGTGCAAATGTTGCTAGTATTTCCTAATTTTACTTCATTTACTTAATTTTGTAGCAATTCATACCATCTTTGCTTCCTTTGGCGTAAATTTTGCCATTAATTTACCCCCCTCTTATTTTGTAAAATATTGGTTTCGTTTGAGACAGCTCTGTCTTATTTACTATTATTTTCTTTGGTACAATATATCTTTATATAAAACTAATTGCTTCATTTGGCGAAAATTTACCATATTTTCCAGTAGAAGATACCTTTTACATAGCTTTGAGTTGTTTATATTTTCATAAATTTGCGCGTAAAATTTTCTTTTCTTGATATCATTTTGTTCCATTTAGTTAATTTATCTGCATTATTTTCATGCTGTGTTTTCTCCTCGTCATAATTATGCTTGATAGCCTCAATGTTTGTTCAGTTCGTCAAAAGTTTTTTTGGTTGTTTGCAGATTTGCCTAAAGATATTGAATAAATATATGCCCTGATTAATACTGTGCAATTTTCCATCATATTTAAAATTGTTAAATCATTAAGAATTTGTTTCTGTAAATTTGTAATGCTCGTGACATCTGCAAAAGTGGTATGTTCAATTTATAGTAGTAGAAAGGTTTGTATCGACCTCCTTTCTATGACTTTAATGGTACAATTGACTGCTCTAAATATCTTGACTGGTGTTTTCTATTGGCTTAGATATCTGAGCAGTAACTACAATATATTCTTGAGGATTTGTTTTTTATGAGTAAGAACAAGAGCATAGTTGGGAATATATAACTGCTGAGTAAAACATTAACTTGATTGATTTGTAGTTAAAATTAAAAACATTTCTTTGCCAACATCATTGGCCAAGCCTGTCAATCAAAACGCCTGAAGAAACAGATTGATTTCTGTTTTTGATGCATACCTTAGAAATGTTTTTATCTACTATAAGTATTTGTTATTGGAAGGCTAGAATCATTCCGTGGTTATTTGCATTGTATGAGATCCTCTCGAAAAAAATTCATGTGTTAAGTTATCCTCACATAACTAAATCAAATCTTTCAAAGTGTTTGTGTTAAATTATTACCATTTTTTTTTTGTGTTTTATGCTTTAACTCTGATATATATGAAAGAGATATAAATAATATATATTTCTAAATAGAAAATAATAATAATAATAATTTATATTTAAATATGATCAAAATAAAAGTATTTTATTCTTTTTAATATTTTAAGGTAAAATATATTGAAGATTAATCCAAACAAAGTTGTTTCTTACATTATAAGAATAAAATAAATAAAGATAAAATAGTATTAGTTCAACTTTATCTAATGATAAACTATAGAGATTGTGAATGCTACTCACACATTTTAATATTCATTTTTTTAGCTTCATACTATTAAAAAAAAAAACTTTTTTAAGAATAAAATCTCATAAATATTACAAATCTTAATCAAAATATTATAATTATGTTTTTTGGGGTAATTATAACAATCATTAGTCAAGGGTGACTTGTGAAACATTATATACTAAATTTTTCAATATCAATATGAATTGGCTAGTAAAATGTTGTTTCAGTAAAAAAAGGAAAGAGATCGAGAATTTTACTACTTTCAATTGCACAATAGTTCTTTGTGTATAAACTAATACAAATTAGTGTTTAAAAACAAAAAAAAAATAACGTGCCAAGTTTATGACTAATCTTTTGAATTATGATGAATTTATGATAGATTATATTAAAGGAACTATAATATTTTAGATCACACTTTATACATGAACTGATGATCATTAAAGCAACACACAATCAATTACCACCACTTTTCCTCTCACAACTTTGCACACTAATCTTTTGTACAATATATTTAACTTTTCTAAGAGCAAAAGGAAAATTCTTGCCAATTGGTATTTCAGGAATATGGAGAAGATCTAGACTAGATAGGTCTTAATGCAAGAATTTTTCTCATTTGCAATTGCGAATGGCCTCACAAGTTTTTGTAGAAGTGGCTAGAATTTGGTGCACCTGAAAAATTAAATGGGATATTGATACTATATCTCCCCTAGAATATCTATCCTAAAATCTTCTTATTATGTTCAAAACTTAAAATAATATGGGTGAAAATTCTAAGGTAGTTAGGATGAATTTTCCACATTTTATGGAGTATTAAAAGATTGCTTCTCCAATCAATTATGTATATTTAAAAAATATGCTCAAAAAAAGACTATACTTCAAAATATAAATAGAAAAACTAAACATTAATATTATTAAATATTCATTAATACCACAAATGAAAGATAATTTTATTGTTTCATAAAAAAAATTCCTTTTAATGACATAAATTGATAGAGTTCATAAAAAATATGTCAGATGCTTGTTATTACTATTAATAATAAAATTAATAATTAGAGTTAATAGTTTTTTTTACTTTGTAAGAGAGAGTATATTGATAAACTGGAAAGATTTACAAACGTTGCTATGCAGGATATGAGACTGGACACCAAACCAAAATTTACCACCAAGGCAAGCTACACCCAAACCTTAACACCCACGAGACCACCATACCGAAGCAATTTCCTATAATGCAAGAAAAAGTGGTGTCTTTCCACACCAACCCACCATTCAAACAATGCAAAACCATTCATACTTAGACTATACTGGAAAAATGTCCATCCTTGGCATGACATCATTACTGTGATGGAAGTTTACTATGATGGAAGTTAACATTTTTACAGAGACCCAGATGTATGCCATACCCAACAAGACCAAGAACCACCACATTAAAACATTATAGAGATGGAGAGATAGCACATTCAACAAACCCAAACCTGACACCAAAGCAAAAGGGAAACAAATGACACCCAACATTTATAGAAATCCATTTTCTTTCGCAAAGGCATCAAATTCCTTGACCCAATCAAAGTCACAGACCTCTTCCAGATGAAATGCCTTCTTTAAAAAACTCACTGCAATTCCAACTATCATTTTGTGTCTCACCAGGGTCATCCCCTCTAAATCGAGAAGGAAAGGGTAAATTTTGATTACCTCACATGATTTCTTTACTAGGCCCATGTCGCATGGCTATGGGTCTCCCTTACCTGGAATGCACACCTTGAAAACCTCCTCCATGCCACCTAGTAGATCCTTTTTGAATAATTTTCCCATCAAAATTTTTTCCTCTACCTTGGGCACTCGGTTGTCCAGAATAGAGGTCAAAAACCTTGAAGCCACCTATGAATTCACTCTAAAAACCTCCTTGTGCTCCAAATGCCCCTTGCCAAGCACCATTTTCACAGCCACCACCATTAATGGGTCAATGTTTAGCAGAATGTGCTTGAGGCGTTGGTATGTAACCTCACGAAAAGCATTTTGATGATCCTTGCAATCTAGGGCTATTGGGGTATCCACCCCAAAACAAACCACTGATTCCGTCGACATCTCAACAATGAATTTTGAGTGTTTAGTCATTTTTGTTCTACATCTTGAAGCCAGTTGGAGAACTCAACAAACACAGAGAGAACTGGTATTGTCACCCATGCCACCTTCAAACTTGAATGGTAATGCACCACATTAATCACCCACTTTATTATTATGTATACAACCAACGTGCCAACAATATGATAAGTTGCAAATGTCAAGGCTGCCATCACTCAAGCGAATGAGCACACGTAGAGGTGAGGTGAGTAGTCTAATCAAATGTTTTGAAAATCAAACAAATCATCCCTAGCCTCTATTGGTACCGTATCATGATGGCTCATAAAAACTTCCAACTCACCATTGTACATGTAATGAAAGGACCACACCTTGCATGTTTGAGCAACAACTACCATGAAACCTAACCCCCATCCACCTCAATCCAGTCCACTTAAAGATGTTATGAGGCAATTCGCCCACCCTACCTCCCACAATAATTAGAGTTAATAGTTAATAATAACTAACTTATAATAAAATATTATTACAAAAATAATATAATATATTATTAATTAATAATTTAATATATAAAAAACTAATTTTATTAATATTAATTATTTAAAGTTAATATTTATTATTCATGCATTATTTATGAATTTATTGTTATTATAATTTATCAATAATTTTTCTAAAAAGTCAATTTAATAATAATAGAGTTAATTTATTAATAACAATTACTAATACTTATAATAATAATATTTGGTTATAATAATAGTTGATAATAAATTTAATTAACTTATAATTAAGGTTAAATTATTAATAATACATTTATTTTATTAGAATAATAATCAACTATAAATAATTATAATTCAGACTATGGTTATTTTCTTATTATCATTAAGTATTATAATAATTTATTATAATTATTAAAAGTTATCTATATATTTAAATCTTATTATAATAAGGATTAGGGTTCTAGAGGTAAGGATATGATTAGGATTAGGATTAAGATTATTGTTTTTGATAAAAGAAAAAATGGGTTTTATAGGGACTCAAAACCACAAAGTTTGCAACAAAAGAAAGGAAAGGACAAAAAAGTCAGGCGGATTAAACAGGCTGCAAAAAAAGAAGAAACCAAAAAAATAGTAGCCAGCCAAAAAAACCAGGAAGGACAACCAAAGAGCCAGCCAAAGCACCGACCAAAAAAACTAGCAGCAACTAATCCAAAGTCTTCAGAACAATCTTAGTCTCAGCCTCCAGATCCTGCATATCCTAGACACCCTTCTTAAAAGTTTGAATCATCTGTGGCATGGGGGGTGCCTTCCTTTTTAGATTATCTCTGGTTCTCTTCGAAATCCCAATGTTCTCTTCCTGGTTTTTATCTTTCACCTCTTCCAAATCAACAACCAAGGACCCCTATTGAGCTTTATCCAATTTTTCAGTCATTGCATTGATAATGATAGCATTATGTCTTGCCATTCTGTTATTATGTTCAATAATTATCTTCACAACATTTTTTATTTTTTCCAAATCCATCTCAATTCTTCTGTCCTTACCCGCATTGTTTTGGATCTACTGGCCATGTTCTCATTATGCTCTTCATCCTTCTTGCATAATGCAGAAACCTTAGCTCCCAATTCATCCAATTTACTCTGGAGGGCCCAGTTTTTTATTTTCAGGTCATTAATTTCATGAAAGACCCATTTAGACATTTTGAAATGGTCCACAACATTATTCCTCGCAATCCCTAGAAAATCAACGGTGGGTTCCCTATCAAGATTGAGGCTATTTTTAGCAGGGTCAAAGGCTCCAAGGGACCCAATTCACACATCTCTATCCATCGATGAGATAGAAGAGGAAGACTTATTATTAGCTCCAGAATCCTCAGAGTCAAGAGAATCATTAGAGTACGAAACAAGGTTTTTAATAGGGAAAATCTTTCCAGCACCTTTGGCTTTGGGAATAGAGCTTCTAGGCATAGAAGTAGGGTAGACTTTAATAGGCTAGGGATTATGGATTTGGAAATTCTTGCTAGTCTAGACAAAGGGAAAATCCAGGATTGTCCTAACCGAACTCAAAATTAGTTTATTCCCTGAACAGCTAGGTTCAGTTTCATCCTCCTTAGACGCCGAAGAGGCATCCAGGTTAGCAGGTGCCGATAGATTTTGGAAATGATCATAAATTAATCTCATCAGACCAATATGTAATATCGGATATCTTTTAGGGTTTTTCTTATGGTATTCCAAACTCTTTCTTAAGGAACAAAGTAAATAGTAGGGGAGAGAAACCCTAACCTTATGGAGAAAATGATTGAGCAAGGAAAAATAATACTCGTAGACCCTAGTGAACTAACCATCTAGGGTGATATACTCCATAATGGCACAAAGAAATTTTCTCCATAGAGCTTTAATGGTGTCAGCCTCGAAGTAACTATTGGAAATTTTCACAAGTTTCAATTTCTCCTTGTCTTTCTTTAGAAATCTAACCACTGCTTCATCAGAGAAATTCTTGTCCCAAAAAAATTTATGTCCTTTAGTGGATAGACCAGTCACTTCAGCAATGATATTTTCATCAAGCTCAACTTTCCTACCAAAAAGGGTTATTTCCCCATTATCCCAATTCTTCTTAGAAAGCTCTATAGCTTCTTGATTAGAACCATGGAGTTTCTCCAAAAAAGGGAGTAAGCCCCCACTTTTAACTTTGTTCCACACTTTACTGTTTCTAGCGTGCATCTTGAAGCTGTCCGGCTCAACTCTTTTTCTTTCTCCTCTCATTTTTGAAAAAACAGTAATGCAAACAGAGACAAAATCTTGGTTCGAAATGGTCCTACCAAACCTATGAGCCCACAAAGCATGCCGAGCAAGCTTACAAGACTAGCTAATTATCTCAGCCCCATGCAATCTAATGATGGCGATGTACTTACCCCATTATATCATTATGATTGAGGTGACACACGTCTTTCCCATGTGATGCATCATAATTCAATAAGGCTTAGACATTAACACCTAAATCACTGATATTCAGCCATGTGCGTTGTCCTTTACTTTTAACCCCGTCATTCACAAAAAAGTCTGCCACAACATTGGCTTCTCTATAGGCATGGGATATCATTATATTATCAAACTTAGCTAATGTCGAAATAGCATCATCAATCCAAAACTTTATGGTCCAGAAGGGGGGATCTACCTAGAAGACATTCAATAATATTTTTAGAGTCCCCTTCAAGCCAAAGGTTTTTAAAATTCAGACTATGAGCCAAATTTATTACATGAAAAGCTCTGAAAGCCTTAGCCAAGTGATTGATTTGTGAGCCAAGGGCGGTAGCAATAGCACCAAGAAAATTTCCAAAGGAATCCCTTATAACTCCACCACATCCCGCCGGACCCGGATTGCCTTTATTCACCCCATCAAAGTTGGCTTTGATCCAACCATTAGGCGGAAAAGTCCAAGAGACACCCTCCATGTCCTTCTTTGTGTCTTTAGTAGCATAGGAAATATCATAACTAATTGTCCATTCCTTAGAAATTGTTAGATCATAAGAAGAACAAGCCACTTTCTCAAGATTACAATCCTTCTAAGGGATTGCATTGAAATTTTCTTTCATTAATTTGATTATTTTATCAAACACTATGATCTCTGAAGATTCCTTGTCTCTGTAAATTCTATTGCTTCATTCTTTCCATAGACCCCAGGCAACATGAGGGAAGGAAAAGTCCCACAACTTCTGTAGTGTTGGGTTGTGAGTTGGAGCTTTCCATTAAATGAAAAAGTCTTCAATTGACGAGGGAAAAACCCAAGATAAATGCCAATAATAGAGAATTTTTTCCCAAATCGAGGCAACAAATGGACAATGAAGAAATAAATGGCAGATTGACTCTGCCTCTATCTTGCAGAGATAACATATATTGGGTATTTGAAAACCCCAGTAGTAGCTATTTTCAACCGTGAGCACTTTGTTTTGAAGTAGGATCCAGAAGAAGATGTTGACTTTAGGTACAAGGTGTTTGATCTAAGCATTTGACCAGAAAGGGGGGGAACCTAAGCAGAAGACAGCTTGACAAAAGCTGACAAAATAGAGTAATTGCCTGAGGGTTCATCTTTCCAAACAAGACAGTCTTCCGTCTGATCATGGAAAATTCTGACCACCAACAAGGATGATTGAACAAGAGTAAGAACCTGACGAACAAAACACAGATCCACTCATTTTCCATTCTTCCAATAATCTTTAACGTACAGCCCAAAGAGAGCTTTACAAATATCAGCCCACCCACAGAAAGGTTCAATTTTGGCAAGGGGCTCATTGAACAACCATCTATCATCCCAGAATCTTGTTTCGTTTCCACTCCTGACTTGCCAACCCACTCCAATATCAACCACTTTTCTTCCATCAATGAAGTTAATCCAACAGGTTGAGCCTTTGGGTAGAAGATGGGATTCCATCATGATTATAAGAGATCTATTATTCTCCAAATATTTGTTGGTCAGGATTTTAGTCCATTCCCTTGAGGACAAAAAAAGTCTCCACATTTGTTTAGCAAGAAGAGTCTTGTTAACCATCCTAATTTCTCTAAGACCTAAACCACCAACCTTTTTAGGTCTACACACTAGATCCCACCCTATTAAAGGAAACCTTTTTCTTTCTTCAACACCCGACCAAAGAAATCTTTTTTGAATCTTTTCAATAGCATCCACAAACTCAGCAGAGATTTTAGAAAGTCTTAAAGCATAAATCAGCAAATTCTGAAGAGTAGCTTTGAGGAGTTGTAATTTATCAGCTTGACTAAGCAGAGCTCCTTTCCATCCAACAAGCTTCTTGCTAAACCTCTCCACCAATGAAATCCAAAAGGATTCTAGGGGTTTAAGGCTTAAAGGTAAACCTAGATAGGTGGCAGGTAAAGACTCCACCCTACAGCCTATGATTCTTGCAATTTTATTCTATCTATGTTCAAGAGTATTAAAGAAGAAGAGAGAGATTTTCTATTTATTAATCAGCTAGCCAGATGCCCTCCCATACACATCCAATAGATTTTTCAAAGTCTTACCCTCTGAAATGGTAGATTTTCCCAAGAGTATGGTATCATCAACGAACTATTGATGGGAACAGATCAAATTGCTAGAAGATGGTTGGAGACCAATAAGGGATCTTTGATCTATCAGCCTTTTCAGATTTATTCCAAGACTTTCAGCCATAATAGTAAATAAAATAGGAGAAATAGGATCTCCCTGTCTTAGACCTCTGGAGCTTTGAAAGAAAATCGAGGGAGATCCATTAACTAAAATAGAGATTGAAGTTGTAGACACAAGCTACTCCACCAATTGAAGAACCCTATTGCTGAACCCAAACACCTTTAAAATTTTAAACAAGAATTTCCAATCAACTCTATCATAGGCTTTCGATATATCTAGCTTTAAGAGGAAACCTTTAGTCTTTAACTCAACCAAGGAATGGATATTCTTATGAAATGTGACTATTGAATCAAGGATCTGTCTATAGGGACAAATCCATTATGTTGAGGCAAAATCAGAGTTGGAAAAAGAATTAAAAATCTAGAAGTAAAAACCTTCGATATAATTTTGTAAATAGAGTTACAAAGGCTGATAGGTTTGAAAGAATCAAAGTCCACCACTCTAGGCTTCTTAGGAATAAGTACCAAAAAAGTAGCATTTGACTCTTTTAGGAGACTTCTGGACCCAAAAAATTCTTTCACAGCATTCACCATGTCCTCTCCAATAATCTCCCAAAACCATTCAAAGAAGAACATAGGAAACCCACCAGGACCCAGAGCTTTACTCCCTTCAAAGGAAAAGACAACCTTCCTAACTTCCTCACTAGAGGGGATAGCAGTCAGCTTAGAGTTATCTTTCTAATTAATCACATTAGGTATAGCCTCTATCAAATGATCCTGATCATTTTGGTTAGTTTCCTCATTCTCAAAAAGAAGATTTTTGAAGAAAATAATAGCTTGCCTTCTAATATCCTCCTCCTCCTCATACCAGTTACCATCAACTTCAATAAGAGATATTTTGTTGACCGCCCTTTTTTTTGAGGCTGATAAGTGAAATTACCTAGTATTTTTGTCACCTGTAGATAACCATAGAGCTCTAGATCTTTGTCTCCAAAACTCCTCTTCTTTAGAAATGATGTTGTGCATCTTAATAAGGAGCTCGTTCTATTTTTCCTTAATATCATTTAAATATCCTTCCTTCTGGATTCTAATTTGGATCTCCCTCAACTCCATCTGAAGATCATTTTTAATCCTAAAAATGTTACCAAAAGACTCTTTTTTCCATTTTTAAAAATTGATTTTAACTTCCCTATGTTTTTTGGAATCTCTAAACATGGCTGTCCCAGAGATATTAATGTTCCACCATTTCCTAATTTCCTCTTTAAAAAGAGGAATGGAAAGCCACATTTTGTCTACTCTGAAGGGAATATTTTTCTTTATCTTTAAAGGATCTACAACAAAACTTATGGGAAAGTGGTCATATCTAATCCTTGAAAGGGATTTAAGAGAACAATAATAGTTTAAGAACCATTGGTCAAAAATTAAAGTTCTATCTAATCTAACCTGGATCAGATCCATACCATTTCTGCTATTTGACCAGGTATAGGAAGAGCCCTACAAATCCAGATCAATCAACACCTGATTATTGATAAAGTTCAAAAGATCCTCCTTGCTTTCCACATTGATCTAGGATCCTTCAAATTTTTCTTCATTCAGTAAGGGGGTATTAAAGTCTCCCATGAAAACCCAAGAATTGCTGTCAAAAATCCTTCAGAAAGCAGCCAGCTCCAGCCAAAAATATTTTATGATACCTTTTCCATTGGGAGCATAGATATTACATTGAATCCAATTGAAATTGTCCCTAATGTGGGTGAATCTAGTAGCAATATGGTTCAAGCCTTCCAAAATCGAATCCCCTTTGATTATGTGACTATTCCAAAAAGTGGCTATGCCTCATGAGGCACCATTTGAGTTATTGCCATGTATACTACAATACTGAAACAATTTCATCTTTTACACTTTTTCCTTTGACATTTTTGTTTCCTGAATAAGGAGAATATATGGCTTATGATCTCTAATAAAATTGTGTAGTACATCCTAATTATGGGGATTATTAAGTCCCCTGATATTCCATGACATGATCTTCATGATTTTCCAAGGGAGTGGAGAAACTCCGGAATGGTTTTCTGAAAGCCATCCATAATATCCTGAAAACTGTTGTGCTCTCTTGTCCATTTAGTAGATCTTTTTCCATGAGAGTTCTTTGTTGCTCCATAGTCTACCTTGGCTTTTGACCTAGTGGAGATACCACTTGGAGTATTCCATTGTTTATCCTTTTTCTTCTTTTTATTGGATAAAACCTCCTCTCTATCGGTATCTTCCTGACTTTCCATTTCTTTACTGGATCCCCACTCCTTATCATTCAAAATTATTTGCTCCCAAAGTAATGTGTCCATGATGCCATTCAAATGAAAGGTTGAATAATCACTAGAAAGTTAATTGGCTTGGCCCTGATTATCATAGGAGTCCATTACTAGTTCTGGGGAGATAGGATCCGTTAAGGGCTCTGTACCCAAAGGAAAATAACCTTCAGACAGAGGGAGCAAAAGAGGAATATTCAATTCCAAAGATAGACCCTAGATAGGTATGTCCTCCAATTCTAGGTTTCCTTCAATATTCTCAGTTGGGCTCATTTCTTAGCATAAAGGGCCTACATCCTGACTCTGCTTTTCTTCACCAATTGCCTGCCCTGCACTTGCTTCTTTTTCCTTGGTTACCACGGTGTCCTCAAATTCTTTACATTGGGGTTCCTGGGGAACCAAACTCTTATTCCCCATATCACAACCAACCTCTATTAAGATACCATGAACCTTATACTCTTTATTCTCTAGGCCTTCCCCTTCTGATTTCTTTCTCCATATAGATTTTGAAGTTTCAACTAGCTTCTCCTTTTCTTTGATGGTATTTAAAGGGCATTTCTTAGCCTAGTCCCCAGATTTTCTACATTTGAAGCAAGCAAAAGGAATAGTTTCAAACTCAATAGCTTGCGACTAGGAGCCCAACTTCAAAAGAATCTCGACTGATGAAGGAAGGTCAGCATTCTGAGAGACCCCTACACATATTCTTGCAAATACCAACCTCTTTCTAGCAGCTATCATAGAGTCAATAGAAAGAAGCTCTCCAAAAGAGTTCGTAATGCCATAAAAGACATCTTCATTTCAATACTCCAGGGGGAGACTCAGGAGTCTAACTCACATTGGTAAATTCTCAAAAATAGAATCCGATAAGTCTATATTTGAAGACCATTATTTAAGAGCTAGGGAATATTTCCCTATTACCCATGGACCACCACTTCTTACAGCCAATATATCCTCCCTGCAAGTGAATTCAAACGCAAAAAATCCCTTTGGGAGTGACGCTACTAAAAATTCCCATAAGTTCTCCATTTTTTTTAAAAAAAATCCCTCACCACTTCAATATTTGGTCTAGGGCCAATAAATTTATCCACCAGGGTTCTTTCCATTAAAGCAATGTTATGATCAATTAACAAATCAGGCACAACGATTGCAAACTTACCTTTTTTAGGGATAGATATGTTTTGCATTGGAGGGAAGGTTGACTTTCCATATGGTTTCACCCCAAATAGAGACTCCCAAGGTTTACGATTACCTTCATTTTCACCAGTGGTCCCCACCATGCCTTTAGATTTTTCACTTTTTTGACCATCAGGGGAACCCACAAATTTATCAGCTAGAATATCCTTTCCTCCCAGGTCCACCAGAATTTTGTTTCCATAATTTTCCTCTTTCGGATCAACCCCACCTTGCTTCTTACTCGAAACAAGCACCAATCCCACCTGCGACTTCTCAGATCTTGCTTCGCCTCCATCTCCAATGCCCGATTTTTCAAAATCCTTCTTTTCCTACTCATTCCTATGCTCATGCTTACGCTCGTAAGATAGACAATATAGGTTTGGGTTAGGGTTAATATTAGAGGTATATTTAGAGTTACAATTTGAGATAGAATTAGGGTTAGTGATAGGATTATGATTTATATTAAGATTAGAGATAAAATTAAGATTAAGATTAGGGTTAGGGGTAGAGTTATAATTAGAGATAGAATTTGAGTTATGGTTAGTGTTTAAATTAGGGTTAGGATTAAGATTAGAAATAATATATGGGTTAGGGTTAGGTTCAATGTTAGAGTTAGAATTTTAGATAGAATTAGGGTTAAGGTTATGGTTATATATAGAATTAGAGTCAACAATATGGTCATGGTTAAGGTTTCAATTATGGTTGGGGTTAAGATTAGGGTTAATGTTAAAATGACCATAATGCATATTGAATTATAACCATAACCTAATTGAATCATAGACCTAACAATAATTAAAGCCTAACCATAATCCTTTTTGTACCACAAACATAACCTTGACCCCAAGCTTTATTGTAGAACCCTGACCCAAACCCTAAACCTAATCCTAATTTCAAACCTTAACCCTAATCTAAATCCTTACTATAAATTAAATATAACCTTAATTGAATCCTAACCCTTATATTAACCATTAACCTAATTAAACACTAACCTAACTAGGTCGTCCCTAATTCAGCTTGAAACTGAAAGTACAACTTCTAACTGTCAAGTCATAGCCGAAGCAGATTGAGATGTGAGACTAGCCTGGGGCAGGGGCACTTCAGAAGTAACGTGACCCCAAGTTTGTTGGCCAGCCTAAAACCTATTTGAGGCCATGATTAAATTTTCAACCCCACTAAAATTGGCAAATTAGACAGCACTTTAACCATAATTATAGTAGGTAACCTTGAATTCTAACTAAATATTGAACCCTGCTTCCAAATCTAGCCTAAACCCCTACAAAATGTACAATTTGGATCTTAGAAACTTTATCTAGGTAGCCCAAGTCTAATGAGTGGTTGGTGCAACCTGGCCTAACCCTAATTAATAAATAGGGTTATAAGTAGAATTAGAGTTTATGGTTAAGGTTGAGAATGCGTAAATTAGGGATTAAAGTTCAATTAGCGAGTAGGATAGTATTTAGTAAGGTTATAAGGTAAGAATTAGGCTTTTCCATTTAAATTATTTAAACATGGCTACGTGAGTATCGGTATTGTTGTACATGTTTTGCACACCCACCCATTCGGAGCAGGGACCTCTTCATTGCCCTTGTCCGAGGTGGTTTTGTGTCATTACCTCATTTCGCGTACTTGATTTTGGCATCTAAAATGGTTAGCGAGCCTCATAGTATCATTTCATGTCGACCATGTTTCACCCCACAAATTTTCTAAGTCCTCTGGATCCTCAGGGTTCGCCCTACCAAATTTCCTTCGCTAGATTTCCCTACTCGCTTGATTCACTTTTTCCTTCATTCTTGACTTTGGGGATAAGTTTCCTATGGATTTTTGGATGTTTACGTGGTGCCTAAGTGGAAGCCGCCAAGGTTTTGTTAAGTTTTGGAAGTTGCAAAACTTCATTCGAAATCTCTCATCCCTCAGAGTGGCCGTTTTTGAGACTTCCCGCAGGCCAGTCCTTGACCCGCGCGAGAAATGGCCCTCATGGCTATTTCTAGGGCACTTCATCTCTCGCGGGTCATTTTGACCGCTTTTCAGCCGACCCAGAAAACCCGGCTTCGACCGGCCTTTGTGGTCGTTTCACGAGATTTCATCCCTCCTTGGTCATTTGACCAGCCTCACGGCCAGGCGGCTGGCCCTATGGGGCCCGACCCTCCATGTTCATTTCCTAAGACCCAACCCCGCTGGCCATTTTGAACCCCGAAGCCGACCAGGCCTCTCACGACCACTCCACATTGCTGTTTTCTAGGACCACATTCCTCAGGTTGTAAAGTTGTAACCGCTGGCTCATGATCATCAAGATTCTCCTTCCAACCCTTTGTGTGCTCATTTGTCATTTCAAAGAGTGGTGACTGACTCTCCTGGCTTTCCCCTTCCAAACTTTCACTTTTTTCAAATGGGTCCAATCTTGAGGAAGTTTTTTTCTTGGCACTCTTTATTCCCCTTTTCTCGTGCGCTATAATTGAAAAATCTCATTTTTGCTAAGTTTTGTGAGGTTGCGGAACTTACCTTCTAGTTTGTTGTCCCCTGTACGTTGTTCGCCTGACATACATCAGCGCTTCTAGGCCAGGCCTTATGGAATGTTGTCCCCCATTCACTACCATCCCCCTTGGGAATGCATTAATGTTTATGGTCCAAATGAGCTCCAAATATGAATATTATGATCTTTCAATGATGCATGGATGGATCTAACAAGGAGTTTGCAAGGTTTGACTAATGTTTTCCTTGATTTGTGTATGAAATCACTTACTGCACTTCATGTATGTAGGATTCAGGAAGCCTACTGCGGGTCCGTTGGGGAGACCCATTGAGAAAGTTGAACAAGGAAAAATGCATAGCTCCTGTCACCATTCATTTTATATCCACCTTTCCTCATAGCACCCATCAACAGAGCTAGCATTAGAAGCAAGCCTATGTCAAATGAGTCAGTGACAAAAATGCAAAGGGTTGGTCTTGAAGAAAGCATAAGGGAGTTGTCCGCCTCAATTAGGGGCAAGCAATCCATTGATGCCAGTCATCAATGGGCCTGTTTGATCCAAGGAAGAACACTGCAAACACATCAAGTAAGAAGGAAGCTTTCAAGCAATTTCAGCTATAGTAAAAGGGCAATCAGCTAAATGAAAAACTACTACAGCACTTGGGCATTAGGTGACAAAATAGGAAAAAGGAAAAGATGTATTTTAAAATTGCCAGATAATGGGGGGTAGGTGAAGCCCTAATGTAATCAAATCTGGGCCATCCAATGTAATTCAACCCTAGCCATTCATTCGAGCTTTGGAAAACTATAAATAGGGGCTTTCCCCTCATTTGTAAAAGGTTGGAGAGTTGTTGTAAAAAGCATTTGTAGCAATAGAAGATAGCATTGCATGATTTTATGGATGTTCTCTTTGAGTTTTCTCATCTGGCATGCATGGTTCTACCTTCCATAGTAGTTTTAGTTGTAGATTCTTGAATGGAAGTGATAATGGAAATTGTTGTTATGGTATTTGATGAACTTTCAACCCATACTTTTAGCACTTATTGATGACAAACTATTGTGTAAAGTTAGCCTGAAATTCTTGAGTTCAATGTTGCAACTTAGATCAATTACATGTGCATGAGGTGCATGTACAATCTGAAAATTTACAGTCCTTAGAAGATTGCATTGGTTTTGTGTAACTGTAGGTTCCTCTTGGCCAAGCAAAACCTAGTTTAGGAGTTTTTCTATTATAGTAGCCACCATGATCACTGTTCATTTGTAGTTTTAGGTCTAGTAACTTCCTCTCTCCCCTACCCTTTTTCCTTTTTTCTTAATGAGTAACCTTAGGCAAGGTTCATTGCACATTGTAGAGCTAAATCTAATGATAAAATGGAGTTCAAGACTATTTTTTGAACTTAGAGGAATCTGGAGCAACTTCTCCATCTTAGGAACTCCATTTTAAGACCCAACTTCCCATGCTTTGTAACTCATTCGTAATTTCACCTTCTGATTCTAGCAAAATCACATAAAACAACTAAGATATTCCAAGCACTATCAAGACCTGACATTAGAGACCTTGGGGTAGTGTTCTACAATTTTATTGTGGAAGATTGTCTTTCGAGAGAGGTAGTGCATCTATGCATTTCCTATGTTGAGGAGTGCATAAAAAACACATCAACAGGTATTTCAAGTATAAAATATCTTAATTGTAACACTAATTCCTTCTCTACCCCTAACTCTAATTTCATCTATAACCCTAACCTAGACAATAACATATACTAATATAATAATTGTAACTCTTAACTCTAATCGTAACCCTTACCCTTATCTTAAACCTAACCCTAATCTTAACTTTAAACATAACCATAACACTAATAGTAACCCTAACCTTAACCTTAATCATAATACTAACCATAAACCTAACCCAAATTTTATATCTCACTATAATCCTAACCCTAACCCTGACCGTAATTCATCTCACTATAATGAGAACCCCAATCTATAACCCTAATTTATAATCCTAATGCTAACCCCAACCCTAATATCAATTTTATCTCTAACCTAAACATAACCCTAATCCTACTATTGATCCTTATTTTATCTCTAATCATAACCTTAACCCTAACTGTACCCCTAATTTTAACCCCAACCCTAATCCTTACCCTCACCCTATTTCCAAACCTAACCCATTTTGTATACGCTAACCCCAACCCTAACCCTACCACTCATCTTAAACATAATCCTAGACCTAACCCTAACCCTATCGGTCATCCCAAACATTTTTTTAAACTTAACCCCTTTTATATATGATAACCCTAACCGTAATCCTAAACATAATATTAAACCTAAACCCAATCCTAACCCTAGTTACACTAACTCCAACCCTAATACCAATTATATCTCTAACCCTAACCCTAACCCTATTCCCACTAATAAAATTAGTCCCAACCTTAACCCTAATTTTTTCTCTATCCTTAACCATAACCCTAACCCTCAACCATAACACTAAACCTAACCCTAATGTTATTTTCTTAAAAATAATCTACTTACCCGAACCCTAATCTCTAAGCCTAACCCTAATCCCAATACTAATATTACCCTAAAACTTAATTGTATTTCTATCTCTAACCCTAACCTTAACCTTAACCATACCTTTGTTCCTAATTTTATGTGTATTCCTAACCCTAACCCTAATTTTGATGATAATTCCTTTCCAAATTCTAATTCTATCTCTAATCATATCCATAAGTTCCCTAACCCTAACCCTAACCCTAATTTTTTTTTCTTCCATGTCACACTGTGAATGCTACTAGCATATATATTATTTACTAATAATATATACAAAAACACCAAGATATCTTTCTCGAATCATTTATTGCACTTTTATGTGAAATTAATTTAAAAATAGACACCACGAGAAGGATATCTCTCGATGTTTTTATATATATTAGTAATAAATAATATATATATATATATGCTAGTTATGTACTCAAGTATTGGGTGGAATGCCCACTCTACTACATGATAACATACACTTATATGTATCTTTAACTATATGTATGCAATCACATAGAAAAAAAGTATTCTACCCTTGAGAATACTCAACAAAAATGTCAATTTCTTTTGGGCTACTCAAAATTAATGAGGGATTTAACTAGTAAAAATTATATCATTTTAATGGCCTTTTTATTTACTTTGTAATTTTGGACTTTTGGGCTTCACCCAGGTTTTTCTGGGTGCTACCCATTTGACTCTCAGGGTGTGCCTTTTTACCACCCATCCTTTTTTTGTGAATATGTATCTTTATATTTGAATTAATATAGATAGTTTCCTATTCATCAAAAAAAAAATTATATCATCTTTTTCATTAATCGGATAATTGTTTTAGTGGATTGATTTAAAGGTAATATGTTTTAAAAGGATTTTCATGAAGGTATTCATTTGGAATGAGAAAAATATATATACATAATTATAATTAAAGGATTTTTTTTGGTAAAATTGAATTTTTTTAAAGAAATTCATTAAAAATAAATTTTTGATGAATATAGGATTGTAACATCAAAAAAGGAATGGAAATACAATTTTATTTTTTGGATATAAATGATCTTTATTTTTTGGCATAAGTTATTTTTTGATAGTCTACAAATATTTTTGTCTATTAAACATTCATACAAACTTTCTATATTATGTCAGAAATTTTGATAAATACACATAATCTTCTACATTAAGGTGAAGAGAATCCAACACTTGGAGTGTTCCAACAAAAGCCAAAAACTAAGCAATACAATCAGTATGAGGATTTTTCATACTTTTGTTTCTAAACTTTTTAACTTGAGTAGAGGCCTTAGGCAAAAGCATGTATTTGTTAGCTTTATTATCAACAAGAAATTTCTATCGATATGTGTCAATGAAGTTGATAAAAAAAATCAGAATATTCTTAGTTTCAATCATTAGAAGCTTAAGTTACATTCTTTTAGCCCTTTGATTACTAGAGAAGAATTTTTGATTGAATTGAAATCCTTGTAGATCAAGTTCTTGTTAGTTGTAAGAAATATGCCCCTAGGGATTCCTCTTCAAAGGAACACCTTGTCATATCAATATTTTGGTAAACAAATTTGTCACTTTGAATTTTTTGAAAAATAATGACATGCCCATGGAACTTGTGATAAAAATTCCTACAAAATTTGGAATGATTACCTAAAAAATTAATGAGCTTCCTCTATCTTTGAGAAATATAGTTTCCTTGTATGATAAGGTTTTGTGGTTTTTATAATTTTTAAACCCAAAAGATCAAAAGGGAAAGGAAGAATTCATATAGAATTTAATTAAGAAAACCTTAGTAGGAGACACACAAATATTAACTTAGGTCTAAAAAATTATTAAAACCAATAAGTATTCATCACAAAATAATAATTTTCATTCCTATATTTATATGATGGATTTCATAACAGTAATGAAAAAAAGACATGTGAATCTCAACACACGATGAAATAGGTTATATCAATAAGAACCAAAGCAAGATACCAAGATATGACTACATTTATTTACACAAATTGCTATAATATTTTAGTGGGGTGACAAATGGTTTGCACAAAGATTAAGGGGTACAAAAATTACTACTAATTTGACATATGAATTTAAATTAGTGTAACAAAAACACATAAAAATACCCAAAACATATAATTTGACTATTTTCTCCATTAACTTTAATATGAGTCACATAATTGAAAAAACCCATATGTTGAATGTGTGAGAGCTAGAAGCCCCTTCTTTACATAAGAAGCTTCTTCCAAGCCTTCAATGTTGAACCATAACTCTGGCTACATAGAAGAATAAGAAAAATTCTAAATCATTTGTATAAAAAGAAAAAGTCATAATTTCATTCACACCAAGAAAGGATAAGGGAAATAAGAAGTGAGGTAAAAATAAATCCATGCCAATCATATGAATTAAAATTCTGATGTTTAATGTTGCATAAAATAGTCTTTTAAATTACACAAACAATATTCGATCATGTGAAACTCATCGATGCTAATCAAGAGGTGAAATGTATCAACACAAGTTTCATGACTATTAACATCTTGGAGAAACATGAGTGTACCTCTTACATACAAAATTTTGGGTTAATAATCAATAATTTCATGTCATCATTGATAGTGGTAGCCAAAAGATCATCATGCAAGATGCCATCAAGTTTTCAAGTCACTATTGAAGTGCACCTAAGGCCATACTCTATAGTATGGTTATAATCAGGTAAGGATGCTTAGTTAAAACTTTAACATGTACTTTCAATTTTTTAGTTAAACCCATCGATAAAACTATCATTCATGATGTCATGTTGCAAAAAAAATTCTAATATTCTACTTAAAAGGATATATGTATACAATAAAGATGGTGTGTATCAAGTGAAATAACAAAGATGGTTAATTCATGTTGGTGATTTATACTTCTATCTTCATGAGTCATCGTTAAATACTAGAATATCCTTAATATCTACTAAGGAATATTGCAAGATTATCTTATACAGAAAAAAAAATCTATGCTCATTTTTGGTAATGGAGCTTGATCTTGTTAAAGGTCTAAAATGGTGGTGTTTTTGCAGTCATGTTTGGATCCCATTTCATTCTAGGGGGAATGAAGGGGGGATTTATATATCCTCTTAATGGGGGGTTTGAGTGCAATGCCTCCAAAGCCAAATTTTAGATACATATTTAAATTGTAAAATTTTATAATTTCATAGTAAATCTAGACCATTCACTATTAGGTTATAGATCAGATCATAAATCTTATGTTTGAATTTTTTTCCCTAGAAGGAAAACCTCTTTACATGAGGGAACTATATTATGACTATGTATTGTGAGCGGATATTATGAGAGTGCGAAGAGGAAAATTGCAATAGATGTGTTGTAGGTTGTATCCCTTCATTTTGCTAGATAAAATAAAGGACTATTTGTTTATCCATGGGTGTAGCCCATATTAGGTGAACCATGTATATTTGTGTCTATATGTTTTATATTTTAATTTTTCTTTCATTTTATGGTATATTAATATGTGATCCTATTCCTAACACTTATCATGATTCACCTTAAGACATTTCTATGGGAGATCAAGCTCATAGGAGTGCACATGCATCATCATAGTAGTAGTAATTTTACATGGTACTATAATGATACATGGATGTATTTGAATAGTAAAAATATCTTTTAACATACTACAAAATTTAAAATAATATTTATTTGATTCCCAAATTCCCTTTTCCTAATAGTCCTCTATATCATAGATCTATTTGGGATGATGATGAAGTTCAATAACAAATCTAGGAGCTAATTAATCAAGGCAAGATAAACCCTAGCTAATCCACATCCAGGGTAGTTTTATAGTCATTTCACCAAGGAAAGATGGCACATGGTCCTTCCATATTGATTAATGCATGCTTAATAAGATAATAATGAAGAACCAATATCCTCTTCCTTGAATCAATTGTCTTTTAGGAAATATATGTGGTTTACAATCCTTCATGAAGATTGATCTCAATTTAAAATATCATTATGTACTTATTCATCTAGAAGATGTTTTAAAATCAACATTCAAAAGTGAGGTACTATATGAATGGATTGATATGCATTGTGACATAACTAATATAATAATGGAATTCATGCACTTGATGAATAAAATCCACTTGGATGACATCCTAATTTTTAGCAAGCCCAAGAGGAGCTTGTAGAGAATGTCTTGCACATCCTACACACTATTCACTACCACATGTTACAATCCAAATTAAATAAAATTGTGCCTCCAATACAACACATATTCAATATATAGGCTATATCATTGATCCCATAAGCATACATAAAAATCTATATAAAATCAATTTTATTTAAGAGTTCAACCAACTTCATGTAACATCACTAAATTAAACAAATTTCTTAGACTCACAAAATTCTACCACAAGACTATCCTTGGAATTTCATACATCACTTTTTCACTCAACCAAATGATATATACTAAGGAAAAAAAAAATTAGACACCTATATATAACAACACACTTTCAAGGAGATCAAGAAGTAACCTTATGTAGCATGCATGTTCAACCAAATGTATTGGGAGAGGAAAAGTTGTCCTAATGTGTGCAATCAAACAACCTGGATAAAGGTAGAGGGTTTGTTGGAGATCTATTTCCAAAGAAATTTCTCAAAACCAAGAAATGTTACAAGGTAGCATTTGAGGTAGTGAGGAATAGATTGAAAAGAGATGATCCATGGGCCATGTGCAGAGTGTTAAATTTGGTTTCAACTGAACTGGGGTATCAAATGGTTGATAGTTTTAAGGATAAATTCTATGCTCTTTCTTTCTTACTAAATCGTCACAAAAGACATGGACATTTTGTTTTGTCGAGCTTCATACCTCTGAATCAACATGGCCCTATGGAAGTTCAAGGGGAGAAGGATAATCTTCAAGA